>CM043018.1:75244589-75447865 GCA_023690525.1 Holotrichia oblita
TTCGTAGTATGTATTATAGGATATGAAGTTGGTAATTCTAACGTCTGTGCGTTTACACCTTCGCCCAAGTTGACATCACTAAATAGTCTAGAACTATCCCAGATAGCAAAAATTGTTTAAAACAATCTGGAATCAATCTTGCCATGACAACGGTGGCAGCTTACTTCCAGCTTGTCATGGAAAGCTGCAAGTTTGTATCCAACTTGAATTAAGCATCCTACTTTACAGGTGACAAGCTTAAAGTGTTACTTTGCAAGTTCATAGTAAGCTTGTCTAATTAATCAGAAAACTTACAGAAAGGTTTAATTAAGCTTATTTGTCCACCTTATCCAAAGCCTATTTTAACAGCTTGTATAGTTTTTGTACATAGTTCAAGCATATTAAGTTTGTATCAGGCTTGATTCAAGTATGAATTAATTTTACCCAATTTCTTATCGATATTATCGTATAGATAAGTTTGCAAATGGCGTTTCGTTGATCATAATGTCAGCTTTTAAAATTTTTCAACATATCAAAAATAAAAAACAAAATGAGCAACATGGGTTTTATTTCTTTAAAATTAATATCAATAGAATGAATATTTATGTATATAACACGGATTAACTGGTCAGACATCCTTTTTGGAGACGTTGAGCTCTGTAAAGGAAAAAAAAACAAGAAATTAATGTCATATCATATGATGTACGAGTATTTGGTCCAATTGAAGTTAAAAGTTTGTATTATCTTATAACTCATTAAAGAAATGTCACCAGAGTTTATTGTACCTTTTACTCATGATAAAGAAGAAAATTGTCTTAAAACACTTACCTGCCTTCTGCACTAAAGTCACGTTGTCATCGAAATTCAGAAGTTATAGCCATTGAACTATGGCTAATTAACAATGATAACAACAAATTATGAAAAAACCGTAAGTAATAACAATATTATAACAAAATAAAATACCAAAACGAACACATAAACCGTAACGTCGAAAGCACACTCGGAAATAGGAATAGGAACTAATACCACTAATGGTAAACTCATTTAAAACGGTTGCGCGTTATGTGTATGCGCATGCGCGCCGAATGTTTCAGGCTGTTTCAGGCAGACTTGAAAAACACGAGTTTGATTAAATTTTAAGCTTGCGGGATGCTTGGCCTATCTTTGGCGTGTAAACTTATTGTGATCTGCCAGAATTCCAAGCGCAGAGCAAGCTTGATCCGAACTAGCTACGTTAAGCTGGATAAACAAGTGAAAATCGAACCAAAATACAGTTTGCAATACAGGTTAAGATTTCTATATAATATGTAAACGTTGCTTTTTTATTCTGCCAATAAGTTAACATGTGTGCCTCTTCTCTAAATAAACATGTAATAATTTTATGATAATTAGAAATGCAAATTGTCCTATTAATATCTATTTCGGTTGATGCAATCATCATTGCCTTGGATTCTATAATATTTATTAAATAAAAATAGCTAATGAAAAAAGTGTTACTTTCAATATGATTTCTTAATTTTTTTTATCGCTATGTCAAGAAGAACGATAGTTGAAAATTGCTGATTGTTGTATCTATTAAGTAACCTTAAGAAGCATGCGTGAAACAGATAACAGATGCGTTTAAAATATGCAACTTATTATACAGAACTACACCATTTTGGTCTTACCAATTCTAATTAAAATGTAAAAAATATAACGAAAAATGTTACTTACGATTTGAAAAATAATACTAATAAGATTTTTGTACAGCACTAACTATTTTTGTATTTTAAATGAATTCTACACGTTATCATTGATGATACAATCACTTATCAAACGCATGTTTAATTGTTAGATTACTTGTATAGTTAATACTGCGAATCACAGTCTATAGATCAAGTAGTAGTGGGGGCTCCATCATCCCAATTATAATACTATGTTAATTAAATTTTTATATAGCTATTAATATTTATCACTATTAGTTTAAAATGATGAAAATGTGTACAAGATATAATTTATTTTCTTACAAGGTTAAACTGTCGTTTACCTAATTTCATGCACCGCATCTAACGTAGTTATGCAACCTATCATACTACATAATGTTTCGAACTGTGGGACTTCATTTTTCTCATCTCTAACAATGTATTTTGAGAGGAGTTAAATCTAACTTATGTTATAATTATGTTTTACGCCAGTAAATGAAAGTTTAATAAGAGTCGGTTACAGAAAAATATCCCACTGTGTTGCTTAACTTGTACATAATATTGGACTAATTTATTCGACAAAATATTTAAAAAAGATGAGTATTATTGGTTCTAAACTTACATACCTGCAATAATTACGTTTTCGTGCCATTGAGCTCTATTTGATGGCTTACCGCGAATGTTTCCAAGACGGCAACGCGCAACGTTTAGCTAACGAAAAAGTCGACGGTAAGTGTATTAGCGTTCTAGAACAGTAAGTAAATTTATTCAAAATTAACGTATATTATAATAATTAGTAAATAACAATTTTAACTTACTTATTTACATAAATGTTAAAGGTACAATTGTTACAACTGCCAATTGCAGGAAGGTTATTTTGTAAAATAAAGTTAGAAGACAAGATAAAAGAAAAACAAAAACTGGTATGCTTATTTATCCTCCAGAGATGAATCGATTCCATCAATTGCGAATTTCTAGTACCGGTCATAGGCGTCCGTTTTGGGTAGGTTAACGGTTATTTTAACGCATAACTTTTTGTCTTTAACTCTTAAGCATTTGTGACATTAGATAATTAAATTTTCAGGTATTCTAGTACTAAGAGGTACTCTTACTTTAAGTCGGTAGGATACACCGTTTTCTAGAAAAATCGATTTGAAAATTTTTCGTTTTTTGGTCATTAAAATTCAATTTATTATGTAGGTACCTACTTATTTTTAGCAACGAAGTTGGCTAGGACTGTCAAGGCATGGATGAAAATTAACTTAATAAATCATCTTTTGTTTCAATAAATGCAGCACACAATTCCTAAAAAAAAGTTTGGGAAAAGAAGCAAAAATCAATTTGAAACAAAATTTTAGCTGAAGGTTTTTAAAAACAAAGTATTTATTACAATGGAACGAAACTAACAATAAAAGAACAAGTATCAAAGGTAGATAGTTGCAAAAGATGCTCGATGTGATGACCATTAGTCTCTATGCATAAATGTACCTTTTTGCTTGGAGAACGCCGAATTCTTGCAAAAAATTCAATTTATTTATTTAGGGAAAATACTAAGTGGCACTAAAAACGTCAGTTATTATAATTTGGAAGGACATATTAAATTTTTGTAAAAATCAAGGATAAAAAAAACGAGAAGATGAGAGAGAAAAATTAAATGACAGTTTTGGATTAAGAAATTTTTTCTAAAAAATCAAGTTTGAAATTAAAAATAAGAAACAGCGAACGAAAAGAAGGAAACGCATTAAAAGAGATAGACGATCGGGAGATCACAGAAAGAGAAAAAGAAAAGAAGAAAAAAAGAAATACAAAAGAGGAAAGAAGCAGAGGGAGGAGAAGAAAAGAAGAAAGAAACAAACACAGATAAGAGGAATGAAGCAAGAGGTGGGTGTATATAAAATTTGATTATATGTATATTAATCTATATTAATAAAATATAGTAGACCCGCCCTGAGATATAAAATATCATAATAATAGATATTTGTTTCAATAAAGTCGGCAATCACTTTCTTTGGTCATCATTTCTAGAAACTACAATATGAGATCGCTGTTACCGACAGAGTTGTATTACTTACGAGGAACACGAAACACTTCAACCCACTAAACACCAAAAACTTTTAACTAAATACCGACGCGTTTTATTGACAGCGACAGCGTTGCTTGCGCATTAAATATAAAACATAATATTGAGGTGAGGTTCCAAATTTATAAAATGTACTGCAAAAAACTTCTAACTTTAACAATTATCGTTGAAACATCGTTGATAAATTTAATCTTTGAATATAAGAAGAGACTGTGCAGAACTGCAGAAATATATTCATTAACATATTTGATATATTTTAAAAGTTATCCAGATTTTTTTGTCGTTGCGGATACCATCTCAAGACTCCTAACGGCAACAATTGAGACTAATCGTTCAGATCGATATTTGGAAACTTGTCGAGATTGTTTGTATCTTTATTCTTTTATTTTATTGAAGGTATGTATAGCACCTTAAAATGTCTAAAGATGGATAGAATAAGTTAAGGTTCATAGGACTCAAATCAAAAATTGAAAAAGTTATTGAGATTTTCCATATAAGTGAGTAGTAAAATTAAAAAAAAATTTCCTCAGTGGTTTCCAAATCGAATTATTATATCTTTCAAGAAATCTACTGGCAGTGAAGGAAAAAATATCATTGAAGTTTGCTGTCTAATATTAAGAAAAATAATCCTAATAAGATTTTAAAATTTATAAACGAAACATGGGTCGATGGGAATTAATCGAAAAAGAGGATTTGTAAAAACCAAATGTTTTAAGAACAGATTTACCACAAATCCAATTGAAATTGTTATAGCCATATGCTAACTAACATTTTGCCCAATTGGAGGAGAGAAGGGGGAAGGGAAGGGTTGGAATTTGGAGAGATGGATAAATCGAGGGCGAGACCTTCATCCTAGAGGGCTGCCGTCCATTAGAGTAATGGAGTAGTGGAAATCCTTTCTGACAGTCAGGCTGTCCTTAGAACACTACAAGCTTGATTTTGGCCATTAAAACCACTTAGTACGATATGAGATCGCTGTTACCGACAAAGTTGTATTACTTACAGGGAACACTTCAACTCACTAAAACCAAAAACCTTTAACTAAACACCGACGCGTTTCGACAGCGACAGTGTTGCTGTCGAAAGTTAGTGGGTTGAAGTGTTTAGTATTCTACTTCTGTACCAAAAGATTCAGTGAAGAACTTTACTTATGGGGAGTTCATTGCTGATTTTGCCTTCCTTCTCAATTAACTGGTAATTCCTAGTAGTGGTTTCATTGCTATTAGCATCTAAATTTGTTTTCTGTTTTTCTAAATTTTGAATAATAATGCACACATACAGATATTCCTTTGGGCCTCTTATTTACCCCTGAAATTTTTAAATGTGGCAATGTTATCTTTTCCAATTAAATATTCTAAAAAATAAGTTATTATATCGTAATGTACTGCTGAGAAAATTATAGGTTCAGATCTTTCACTTCGATTAAAGTAACGATTTCTTTCGAATTTTCAATTACGTAAATAATTATTTTCGGATATCTCATTAAATACTTGTCTAACACTTTTTGCGATAACTCGATTACTCGATTAAATGTTAAATTTAATAGAGTCCCAAAATGATCCTGTGTAGTAATTAGAAAGCCTTTGTTACCGACAATTTGAATCCATTTAATTTTCTTCATCTGCACATAAATAAGGAGAACAAAAGAGAATATCAACTATGGTTTTTACGGTAACTTGCTTAGATAGATTGAATCGCAGCTTCGGTACAAGTCACAAGCAGTGGCTCTTACCACAAAGATCTCATCCATTTTACTTGTAAATGCTTACTATATGCTGACAATCTTCAGACCTTTAAAAAGATTGAGACCATAAACAGTTGTGAACAGATTCAGTTTAAACTGAATCATTTTGCAGCATATATTGTACTAAACATTATTTATTCACGAGAAAGCGTTATTGATTATAATTACAAACTAGATTTTGTAATACTGAATCGTATTGATAATATTAAATACTTAGGTGCTTTTTTTAATTCAAGTTACAAGTTAATATCCACCTAGCAACGCAATTGACGTCAACTTCTATTGTTATTGTTATATCAAACACCAGACATATTATTTTATTCCTCATTGTTTAACGAAAGATATTTTCTTCCAATCAGTTTAAATCTTGTTTGAAATACATGTGTCGTACCTATTTATAGTATAAAAAAATGTGGTTAGAAGTACAGAAAAAGAACACTAAAAAATGATATTAGTCGGGCAAGGTCGTAATTATTTTAAATTTGTGATTAAATATTTTCATTGTAAAATATAGTTTAAATTCAAAATATGTACTAAGAAAATTATGTTTAGTAACACTAATGCAAAGTTATGATATCTGAAACTATTTTTATATCTTAATAAGTATTTCTTATCTGGTTGAATTAATTAAACTGATTAGGAATGAAATTGTAGTCAAACCACATATTGCCCAAGGGCGTTCTAAATAACCCTCTTCCTGTTTTCAATCACTTCTTTTTATTGATTTTTTGCGGTTAATTTCAACAAAACTCGGAAAAAGTCTGTACATAGAATTGAGAATAATAATATATTAATGGACGTGTATCTAAATACCGAGTGTTCACTAGGGTAGATCTTTACAAGACATTCAGCACTTAATCCAATTACATCATGTTATATGTTATAAAGTGGTCAACTATTAATCTATAAATTGTTTTATTTATAATCTCAAATCTTTTTTAAATATGTATGCTATGGTACCTCTTCAGAACCGAACAAAATGTAAGAAATTTTATTTTCCCCGCATATAAAAAAATCTACCTATATAGCCATAAATTCACTTTGTAATTGCTATAATCCCCAAATTCGTAAAATTGGGCGGCAGCTCATCATAACAGAGAACAAACAGGTACAAACCGAAAATAAATACACAGTAATCTCGACCATAATCAAGTGAGCGTAGCCGTACGGGTACTTTAAAATTCAAATAGGGCTGTTCATCTTTGTAAAAACGTCGGTGGGGGAGAGAACGTGATAAATATTGTGCCGAAACGGTTTGATTCAAACAGCCAAAGGAGTAGTATAGGAAAGCTGAATATTTTTGCGCAGTGTTGTTCGTTGGGGGTATGCCCAGGCGAGTATATATGCAAATATTGATATACATCACACTGACGTATTGAATGATACCTTACAATTTTAAAAATTCCTGCGAAAGATGATATACATAGAACTAGAAGGGAGATATTTCAATGAACCGCACCTCTACGAAAATATATTAGAAGTTATGAATAGTAATCTCCAAGAATGCCATGAATAATGTATAATAGATAATGTATTAGGTGCCAAATTTCTTTGATACAGATATGCAGAAGAGTATAGATAAATAGAATCATTAAGACAAAATAGTAGCCAGTAAGATCGTGTCTAACTCCAGGTTCTAATTACGTTATCAACGAGTCTTTTGCGGATCCATCGAAAATTGTTATTCCTCCCTTGCATATAAAGCTAGGCCTCGTGAACTAATTCATCAAATCTCTTGATAAATCAGGACCATGTTTTCAATATATCCAATCCAAATTTTCGGCACTCTCTAATTTTTATCTAATTTATTTTATCTAATTTGTCGATTATGGGGTTATGGAATGATAGGGCAATGGTTTAAGGGATCATAGGGTTTAACTGATTACCTGTTTAGTTTACGACTTAAATCAGAATGTTGTAGTGTTGGCTTGAGTTTCCAAGTGGAGACTGAAAATCAACGAATCAAAATGCTTGGCTATACGTTTTAGGAACAGACGTCGACCACCACCCCACAACATTCACATATATTGAAGTCCTTCCATTTTGTACTTTGAGATTGGACTCCTGATTAACCCTGAGGCTCCATGTTGATAAGGCCATAAAAAAATTCAACACAGCACGAAACTACATCAATCATACTGTGTTCTAACAGTACTCTGTCGATGAGGATCAAATTATTAATTTACTACTCCTTTTTCCGTCCAATAATAACGTAGGGTGCCTTGATGGGCTTAAGTATGGCGAAGTCACATATCACAAATTTAGAAGCCGTGTAAAACAGAACACTGAGGCTAATCACCGGAGCTCCCTGATTCGTTCGAAATCAGCAGCTATGAAAAGATCTAGGAGTGCTGTCACTCACAGGCAATCTATGACCAACTTACCTACGAAAATTCTGCAAAGAATCGAGCGATCCGGGAATCTTCTTATCAGCAAGCCAACTTGGACCAGGACATCCCCGACTTAGATTGTGAATATTTTGATGTCATGTCGAAACTCTGCCGTCATAGGGTATTTTTGACCTCGAATTCAGATTTAGCGGCCTCGAAAACATGTAGGGTAAAGGAGGATAAAAATAAAATTTTTACTTTAAACACAAAATTATACGCATTACACTCCTTATACCACTACTCTTTGCACAATCCACACTGGATCCAGTTTTTGGTGTATGAAGTTAAAATTAACGGACCCAACATCTTTATTTTCAGGTTGTGTTGAGCTAATGGAAGCTTGCACCTCACCTTGCCATGAGCTACAGGAAGATAGTGGGTCTACTTGCGCAGAGCTAGTATCTGGAATGAGTTTTTTATATTGTTACAGTTTCATAGCAAAGTGATATTTTTCCAATATTGCGAAAACTGTATACAGGGCGATTCAAAACGCAAATGCATTATTTTCTCATCTTATTTAAATGGAACACCCTGTATTTTATATTAAAAAAGGGAGGATACTGTATGCACTTTCATTTTTATTAACCACTCCCTATATCTAAAATCGATAATTTCTGAGATATTTAATGATTTGTTAATGAAAGGTGAGCTTTTTCAAAATAATTGTAAGAGGTGTGCTAAATAAGGCCCACCTTTATTTATAATTCAAAAATCTTTGCTAATATTGTTTAAATATTAAAACTCTTGTAAGGAACATAAACTTTATTCTTTTTACTTACTATACAGCGGTGTTATCAAAGACAAAAACAAATTGCTTACAGTATAAAATTGGTTTAAAAAAAGTGGTACTGGGCCTTGTTATATACTGCATTTAATAAGGCCCACAACAAACATGATTATTTCTGCAGTTTATGCAAAAATTAATCTTACAAATCTTCTTCTGTACATCCAATACACTCCTCATGCATCCACACACCACAGCTCTTATAGCTTCTCACTAGTTGACCCCACCCAAACTCTTCGAGTTTGGTCTAAGCTGACCCATCCCAAGTATTCGAATTTAGACTGAACTCTTCCGGCCCACCGACCAGCATTTCCGCTAATCTTAACCCGACAGAATATGTCGACGTGTCCCAGCTAATGAACTACTAAAATAAAAAAAAAAAAAATTGTTATACGAATTGAGCAGTATGAAAGCAATGTGCATACTTATTTTATTTTTAATCGATTTTTTTCACGGACTATTTTAATAAATCAATGGCATTCTATGTAGAAACGCTCTTTATTTTACATAACTGTAAAGTATGGTCGCTTCATTAGCAGTTACCCTGTATACTTGCTGAATTATGAATTTAAGTCATCATTCTATAATTTATACATTTTATCAAACAGAGTATTGACAAATGTGTTTATCAATATTTTTAATATCGTTGGGAAGAAATTAAATTTTCCCGATAGTAATATGAAAAGAACTAATAAACCCTATAACCTTCTAAGTGTAAAAATCCGTCTTGACAGTTCAGATTTTGATCGCAGACGCGCTAACGTCAACGATTTATTATGAGGGCCGCCTAATGATTTTTGCTATAGTTATTAAAGATGGTATTTTGTACGTCGACGTATTTTAACGTATTTAATTTTGAAATATATTTTTTTGGTAATAAGTAAATGACGTCACGTAGTATTTTTTCCATTATATTACGTAATGAGGTTTTGACGATTACAATTTGAATTTTCGCGTTTCGCGTTAGATGTATTTTTTCAACTATTTTTATTAATAATAACGGAATATATTATTTATAGGTAAAATGTGTATCTATTAGTATATTGACAAATGTTTTTAACATGACGTATATACTTATATTTTTGAAGAGATAACATGTGTTCAGAAATACCATAATATTCAAATTGAGCGCTTGATACATTGCACTAAACATGTATACCTCAGATATGCTGCCATCTATTAAGATACAATGAAGTTATTTGGTAAAGTGCAGTTATATCTACGATTATTTAATTAATCTCAATACTATATGTATATATTATCTTAATGACAATCACAAAATGTTTTACCGAAAAATCAACAACTCATGATCTCGATGTAAACGCAGAATAAAAAGTCCGTATTGACAGTTCAAATTTTGTAGTATTTCTTTATTTATTTTACGTAATGAAGTTATGAACGCTTAAAATTCGATATTTCTTTCAAGTTTTTTATTTAATAATAACGGAATATATTATTTATAGGTGAAATGTGTATCTAATAGAATATTGACAAATGTGTTTATCATGACATATATATCTGTATATTTAGAGAGGCAGCATGTTTTAAGTTATTCCATAATATTCAAATTGCGCGCTTTCTCGCAGTGTAAATAGTTTAAAAGAAAAAATTTCTAACGGCCTTGATTAGGTATATTAAAAAGCTGTCAGATTACGTATTACAGTAACAAATACGTCCTTACGGGTAATTGTATAAGTGTTAAAGTATAAATATTAAATAAATCTCGTAATATTTAGAAGATAGCAAATTCCTTAGGGAATTCAATGTTTACCTGTCAAAGTCGTTGGGTGGACTTTTTTTTTTTTTTTTTTTTTTTGCTGAGGTAGCGGGACCGTATACTACTCGTCATGTTAAAGAGAAAACTTCATATGAACATATGACCTAAAGGTCTTAACTTTTGAGATACAGGGTGATAAAGTTTTCGAAAATAAATAGTTTTTTATTAATTCCTGTAATACCACTTTAGATATTTTAATGAAACGTGGTATACGTGTAGTATGTATCAAGAGGCATTATTGAGTGTTCCCCATTTTTTTTTAATTCCACCAGTGGCGTTCGTACGGAATTTCAGCTACCTACTTTGACAGACGTTTAGGTCACACGTTCATATATAAGTTTATATAAGTTTCCTTTTTTAAAATACATCATAAAATCGTTCCCTAAAATATTGACATTCAATTTCCCCTGTACATTGGAGAACGGAGAAAAAAAAAATTGACCCCTTAAAGGCGCGCTGGAGAGAAATAAAAAAAGAATGTATACACATAAGACTTTTTGGCTCTTTCGAAAATATGTAGATATATACTTAGTATAATCTCGATAATACACTGACATACAGATAATTAAACTATTCTTACTTGTTTCATATTTTTAAATTACTTTTAGACATAGAGAGATGTTTGTAATGATTACTACTTGTGTTATTTATTGAACCACAAAATAAGAAACGATTTTTAGTATAAATAATAACGTTTTTCCAATCGGACTATTGTAAAAAATTGGAAATTCTTTAACGCATTTAATGATTCCTCGTGTTTTTTAATTATTATTTCTTGTGTTTCGTCGCCGTTGAAATGAAGACTTCTTTATTTTATATATTATTCTTTTCAATCATTAATAAAAAAAAAAACAAAAAACGAAAGAAAAAAGCCATAGTACCCCTCGTCGAGATTTGAACGCCGTACCTCTACCGCCGTGGGCCAGCGTCCGTTCCTCTACGCCACGGAAGCTCGTAAATTCTCAAATCGTATGGCGATATAGAAATGTGTAGTATTTGTTTTGACGTATTTTGGGGATGTTTTGCAAAAAATAACCGGTTTAGAAAGGCGTTGGAAGTTTGAAATTTTGGAAATCGTCGTTGTAAATACGGCCGGTTCGGCGATCGCGTTTGGGAAAGCGTCGTCTTATTGGGCGTCGGCGCCCCGACGCTGTATTTTTTAGTTTTAATCGGAAAAAAAAAAATTTCCCCAAAATAACCAAGTACTCGTCGAGGAGAATATCTTCGGACATGGATAGTTTTGGCGTAGCGTTAACCGTTCGGGAGATATAAGCGCTCAAAGTCCGCTCTAACGCGAATTTTTAATTCGAATGCTAATCTTACAGGATTCGGACGTTGGCCTGCGGCGAAATCTAATAATTTTTATAGAAAAATCCTTTCCCCGTCGATCGGCACCCCCCTTTTCGAGTTTAGTCCTTCCGTAAGGTCGCAGGAGGGATGCCCATTTACCCCTGCGACAGCTATTATTATAGTAAAGAGCGGAATATGGCCGACTTTGATTGAATAAAACCCGCTATACAGGCACTTTCCAAAATGAATGTCCATATTTCAGGGAACAATTTTTTTTTGTTTTTTTTTGCTGGACGTAGCGGGATCGTATATTAGTCGTCATGATAAAAAGAAAACTTCATATGAACATATGACCTAAAGGTCTTAGCTTTTGAGATACAGGGTGATAAAGTTTTCGAAAATAAATAGTTTTTTTTTTTTTGCTGAGGTAGCGGGACCGTATACTACTCGTCATGTTAAAGAGAAAACTTCATATGAACATATGACCTAAAGGTCTTAACTTTTGAGATACAGGGTGATAAAGTTTTCGAAAATAAATAGTTTTTTATTAATTCCTGTAATACCACTTTAGATATTTTAATGAAACGTGGTATACGTGTAGTATGTATCAAGAGGCATTATTGAGTGTTCCCCATTTTTTTTTAATTCCACCAGTGGCGTTCGTACGGAATTTCAGCTACCTACTTTGACAGACGTTTAGGTCACACGTTCATATATAAGTTTATATAAGTTTCCTTTTTAAAATACATCATAAAATCGTTCCCTAAAATATTGACATTCAATTTCCCCTGTACATTGGAGAACGGAGAAAAAAAAATTGACCCCCTTAAAGGCGCGCTGGAGAGAAATAAAAAAAGAATGTATACACATAAGACTTTTTGGCTCTTTCGAAAATATGTAGATATATACTTAGTATAATCTCGATAATACACTGACATACAGATAATTAAACTATTCTTACTTGTTTCATATTTTTAAATTACTTTTAGACATAGAGAGATGTTTGTAATGATTACTACTTGTGTTATTTATTGAACCACAAAATAAGAAACGATTTTTAGTATAAATAATAACGTTTTTCCAATCGGACTATTGTAAAAAATTGGAAATTCTTTAACGCATTTAATGATTCCTCGTGTTTTTTTAATTATTATTTCTTGTGTTTCGTCGCCGTTGAAATGAAGACTTCTTTATTTTATATATTATTCTTTTCAATCATTAATAAAAAAAAAAAAAACAAAAAACGAAAGAAAAAAGCCATAGTACCCCTCGTCGAGATTTGAACGCCGTACCTCTACCGCCGTGGGCCAGCGTCCGTTCCTCTACGCCACGGAAGCTCGTAAATTCTCAAATCGTATGGCGATATAGAAATGTGTAGTATTTGTTTTGACGTATTTTGGGGATGTTTTGCAAAAAATAACCGGTTTAGAAAGGCGTTGGAAGTTTGAAATTTTGGAAATCGTCGTTGTAAATACGGCCGGTTCGGCGATCGCGTTTGGGAAAGCGTCGTCTTATTGGGCGTCGGCGCCCCGACGCTGTATTTTTTAGTTTTAATCGGAAAAAAAAAAAATTTCCCCAAAATAACCAAGTACTCGTCGAGGAGAATATCTTCGGACATGGATAGTTTTGGCGTAGCGTTAACCGTTCGGGAGATATAAGCGCTCAAAGTCCGCTCTAACGCGAATTTTTAATTCGAATGCTAATCTTACAGGATTCGGACGTTGGCCTGCGGCGAAATCTAATAATTTTTATAGAAAAATCCTTTCCCCGTCGATCGGCACCCCCTTTTCGAGTTTAGTCCTTCCGTAAGGTCGCAGGAGGGATGCCCATTTACCCCTGCGACAGCTATTATTATAGTAAAGAGCGGAATATGGCCGACTTTGATTGAATAAAACCCGCTATACAGGCACTTTCCAAAATGAATGTCCATATTTCAGGGAACAATTTTTTTTTTTTTTTTTGCTGGACGTAGCGGGATCGTATATTAGTCGTCATGATAAAAAGAAAACTTCATATGAACATATGACCTAAAGGTCTTAGCTTTTGAGATACAGGGTGATAAAGTTTTCGAAAATAAATAGTTTTTTTTTTTTTTTTTTTTGCTGAGGTAGCGGGACCGTATACTACTCGTCATGTTAAAGAGAAAACTTCATATGAACATATGACCTAAAGGTCTTAACTTTTGAGATACAGGGTGATAAAGTTTTCGAAAATAAATAGTTTTTTATTAATTCCTGTAATACCACTTTAGATATTTTAATGAAACGTGGTATACGTGTAGTATGTATCAAGAGGCATTATTGAGTGTTCCCCATTTTTTTTTAATTCCACCAGTGGCGTTCGTACGGAATTTCAGCTACCTACTTTGACAGACGTTTAGGTCACACGTTCATATATAAGTTTATATAAGTTTCCTTTTTAAAATACATCATAAAATCGTTCCCTAAAATATTGACATTCAATTTCCCCTGTACATTGGAGAACGGAGAAAAAAAAAATTGACCCCCTTAAAGGCGCGCTGGAGAGAAATAAAAAAAGAATGTATACACATAAGACTTTTTGGCTCTTTCGAAAATATGTAGATATATACTTAGTATAATCTCGATAATACACTGACATACAGATAATTAAACTATTCTTACTTGTTTCATATTTTTAAATTACTTTTAGACATAGAGAGATGTTTGTAATGATTACTACTTGTGTTATTTATTGAACCACAAAATAAGAAACGATTTTTAGTATAAATAATAACGTTTTTCCAATCGGACTATTGTAAAAAATTGGAAATTCTTTAACGCATTTAATGATTCCTCGTGTTTTTTTAATTATTATTTCTTGTGTTTCGTCGCCGTTGAAATGAAGACTTCTTTATTTTATATATTATTCTTTTCAATCATTAATAAAAAAAAAAAACAAAAAACGAAAGAAAAAAGCCATAGTACCCCTCGTCGAGATTTGAACGCCGTACCTCTACCGCCGTGGGCCAGCGTCCGTTCCTCTACGCCACGGAAGCTCGTAAATTCTCAAATCGTATGGCGATATAGAAATGTGTAGTATTTGTTTTGACGTATTTTGGGGATGTTTTGCAAAAAATAACCGGTTTAGAAAGGCGTTGGAAGTTTGAAATTTTGGAAATCGTCGTTGTAAATACGGCCGGTTCGGCGATCGCGTTTGGGAAAGCGTCGTCTTATTGGGCGTCGGCGCCCCGACGCTGTATTTTTTAGTTTTAATCGGAAAAAAAAAATTTCCCCAAAATAACCAAGTACTCGTCGAGGAGAATATCTTCGGACATGGATAGTTTTGGCGTAGCGTTAACCGTTCGGGAGATATAAGCGCTCAAAGTCCGCTCTAACGCGAATTTTTAATTCGAATGCTAATCTTACAGGATTCGGACGTTGGCCTGCGGCGAAATCTAATAATTTTTATAGAAAAATCCTTTCCCCGTCGATCGGCACCCCCTTTTCGAGTTTAGTCCTTCCGTAAGGTCGCAGGAGGGATGCCCATTTACCCCTGCGACAGCTATTATTATAGTAAAGAGCGGAATATGGCCGACTTTGATTGAATAAAACCCGCTATACAGGCACTTTCCAAAATGAATGTCCATATTTCAGGGAACAATTTTTTTTTTTTTTTTTGCTGGACGTAGCGGGATCGTATATTAGTCGTCATGATAAAAAGAAAACTTCATATGAACATATGACCTAAAGGTCTTAGCTTTTGAGATACAGGGTGATAAAGTTTTCGAAAATAAATAGTTTTTTTTTTTTGCTGAGGTAGCGGGACCGTATACTACTCGTCATGTTAAAGAGAAAACTTCATATGAACATATGACCTAAAGGTCTTAACTTTTGAGATACAGGGTGATAAAGTTTTCGAAAATAAATAGTTTTTTATTAATTCCTGTAATACCACTTTAGATATTTTAATGAAACGTGGTATACGTGTAGTATGTATCAAGAGGCATTATTGAGTGTTCCCCATTTTTTTTTAATTCCACCAGTGGCGTTCGTACGGAATTTCAGCTACCTACTTTGACAGACGTTTAGGTCACACGTTCATATATAAGTTTATATAAGTTTCCTTTTTAAAATACATCATAAAATCGTTCCCTAAAATATTGACATTCAATTTCCCCTGTACATTGGAGAACGGAGAAAAAAAAATTGACCCCCTTAAAGGCGCGCTGGAGAGAAATAAAAAAAGAATGTATACACATAAGACTTTTTGGCTCTTTCGAAAATATGTAGATATATACTTAGTATAATCTCGATAATACACTGACATACAGATAATTAAACTATTCTTACTTGTTTCATATTTTTAAATTACTTTTAGACATAGAGAGATGTTTGTAATGATTACTACTTGTGTTATTTATTGAACCACAAAATAAGAAACGATTTTTAGTATAAATAATAACGTTTTTCCAATCGGACTATTGTAAAAAATTGGAAATTCTTTAACGCATTTAATGATTCCTCGTGTTTTTTTAATTATTATTTCTTGTGTTTCGTCGCCGTTGAAATGAAGACTTCTTTATTTTATATATTATTCTTTTCAATCATTAATAAAAAAAAAAAACAAAAAACGAAAGAAAAAAGCCATAGTACCCCTCGTCGAGATTTGAACGCCGTACCTCTACCGCCGTGGGCCAGCGTCCGTTCCTCTACGCCACGGAAGCTCGTAAATTCTCAAATCGTATGGCGATATAGAAATGTGTAGTATTTGTTTTGACGTATTTTGGGGATGTTTTGCAAAAAATAACCGGTTTAGAAAGGCGTTGGAAGTTTGAAATTTTGGAAATCGTCGTTGTAAATACGGCCGGTTCGGCGATCGCGTTTGGGAAAGCGTCGTCTTATTGGGCGTCGGCGCCCCGACGCTGTATTTTTTAGTTTTAATCGGAAAAAAAAAAAATTTCCCCAAAATAACCAAGTACTCGTCGAGGAGAATATCTTCGGACATGGATAGTTTTGGCGTAGCGTTAACCGTTCGGGAGATATAAGCGCTCAAAGTCCGCTCTAACGCGAATTTTTAATTCGAATGCTAATCTTACAGGATTCGGACGTTGGCCTGCGGCGAAATCTAATAATTTTTATAGAAAAATCCTTTCCCCGTCGATCGGCACCCCCCTTTTCGAGTTTAGTCCTTCCGTAAGGTCGCAGGAGGGATGCCCATTTACCCCTGCGACAGCTATTATTATAGTAAAGAGCGGAATATGGCCGACTTTGATTGAATAAAACCCGCTATACAGGCACTTTCCAAAATGAATGTCCATATTTCAGGGAACGATTTTTTCTTTTTTTTTTTTTTTTTTGCTGGACGTAGCGGGATCGTATATTAGTCGTCATGATAAAAAGAAAACTTCATATGAACATATGACCTAAAGGTCTTAGCTTTTGAGATACAGGGTGATAAAGTTTTCGAAAATAAATAGTTTTTTTTTTTGCTGAGGTAGCGGGACCGTATACTACTCGTCATGTTAAAGAGAAAACTTCATATGAACATATGACCTAAAGGTCTTAACTTTTGAGATACAGGGTGATAAAGTTTTCGAAAATAAATAGTTTTTTATTAATTCCTGTAATACCACTTTAGATATTTTAATGAAACGTGGTATACGTGTAGTATGTATCAAGAGGCATTATTGAGTGTTCCCCATTTTTTTTTAATTCCACCAGTGGCGTTCGTACGGAATTTCAGCTACCTACTTTGACAGACGTTTAGGTCACACGTTCATATATAAGTTTATATAAGTTTCCTTTTTAAAATACATCATAAAATCGTTCCCTAAAATATTGACATTCAATTTCCCCTGTACATTGGAGAACGGAGAAAAAAAAAATTGACCCCCTTAAAGGCGCGCTGGAGAGAAATAAAAAAAGAATGTATACACATAAGACTTTTTGGCTCTTTCGAAAATATGTAGATATATACTTAGTATAATCTCGATAATACACTGACATACAGATAATTAAACTATTCTTACTTGTTTCATATTTTTAAATTACTTTTAGACATAGAGAGATGTTTGTAATGATTACTACTTGTGTTATTTATTGAACCACAAAATAAGAAACGATTTTTAGTATAAATAATAACGTTTTTCCAATCGGACTATTGTAAAAAATTGGAAATTCTTTAACGCATTTAATGATTCCTCGTGTTTTTTTAATTATTATTTCTTGTGTTTCGTCGCCGTTGAAATGAAGACTTCTTTATTTTATATATTATTCTTTTCAATCATTAATAAAAAAAAAAAAAAAAACGAAAGAAAAAAGCCATAGTACCCCTCGTCGAGATTTGAACGCCGTACCTCTACCGCCGTGGGCCAGCGTCCGTTCCTCTACGCCACGGAAGCTCGTAAATTCTCAAATCGTATGGCGATATAGAAATGTGTAGTATTTGTTTTGACGTATTTTGGGGATGTTTTGCAAAAAATAACCGGTTTAGAAAGGCGTTGGAAGTTTGAAATTTTGGAAATCGTCGTTGTAAATACGGCCGGTTCGGCGATCGCGTTTGGGAAAGCGTCGTCTTATTGGGCGTCGGCGCCCCGACGCTGTATTTTTTAGTTTTAATCGGAAAAAAAAAATTTCCCCAAAATAACCAAGTACTCGTCGAGGAGAATATCTTCGGACATGGATAGTTTTGGCGTAGCGTTAACCGTTCGGGAGATATAAGCGCTCAAAGTCCGCTCTAACGCGAATTTTTAATTCGAATGCTAATCTTACAGGATTCGGACGTTGGCCTGCGGCGAAATCTAATAATTTTTATAGAAAAATCCTTTCCCCGTCGATCGGCACCCCCCTTTTCGAGTTTAGTCCTTCCGTAAGGTCGCAGGAGGGATGCCCATTTACCCCTGCGACAGCTATTATTATAGTAAAGAGCGGAATATGGCCGACTTTGATTGAATAAAACCCGCTATACAGGCACTTTCCAAAATGAATGTCCATATTTCAGGGAACAATTTTTTTTGTTTTTTTTTGCTGGACGTAGCGGGATCGTATATTAGTCGTCATGATAAAAAGAAAACTTCATATGAACATATGACCTAAAGGTCTTAGCTTTTGAGATACAGGGTGATAAAGTTTTCGAAAATAAATAGTTTTTTTTTTTTGCTGAGGTAGCGGGACCGTATACTACTCGTCATGTTAAAGAGAAAACTTCATATGAACATATGACCTAAAGGTCTTAACTTTTGAGATACAGGGTGATAAAGTTTTCGAAAATAAATAGTTTTTTATTAATTCCTGTAATACCACTTTAGATATTTTAATGAAACGTGGTATACGTGTAGTATGTATCAAGAGGCATTATTGAGTGTTCCCCATTTTTTTTTAATTCCACCAGTGGCGTTCGTACGGAATTTCAGCTACCTACTTTGACAGACGTTTAGGTCACACGTTCATATATAAGTTTATATAAGTTTCCTTTTTAAAATACATCATAAAATCGTTCCCTAAAATATTGACATTCAATTTCCCCTGTACATTGGAGAACGGAGAAAAAAAAAAAATTGACCCCCTTAAAGGCGCGCTGGAGAGAAATAAAAAAAGAATGTATACACATAAGACTTTTTGGCTCTTTCGAAAATATGTAGATATATACTTAGTATAATCTCGATAATACACTGACATACAGATAATTAAACTATTCTTACTTGTTTCATATTTTTAAATTACTTTTAGACATAGAGAGATGTTTGTAATGATTACTACTTGTGTTATTTATTGAACCACAAAATAAGAAACGATTTTTAGTATAAATAATAACGTTTTTCCAATCGGACTATTGTAAAAAATTGGAAATTCTTTAACGCATTTAATGATTCCTCGTGTTTTTTTAATTATTATTTCTTGTGTTTCGTCGCCGTTGAAATGAAGACTTCTTTATTTTATATATTATTCTTTTCAATCATTAATAAAAAAAAAAACAAAAAACGAAAGAAAAAAGCCATAGTACCCCTCGTCGAGATTTGAACGCCGTACCTCTACCGCCGTGGGCCAGCGTCCGTTCCTCTACGCCACGGAAGCTCGTAAATTCTCAAATCGTATGGCGATATAGAAATGTGTAGTATTTGTTTTGACGTATTTTGGGGATGTTTTGCAAAAAATAACCGGTTTAGAAAGGCGTTGGAAGTTTGAAATTTTGGAAATCGTCGTTGTAAATACGGCCGGTTCGGCGATCGCGTTTGGGAAAGCGTCGTCTTATTGGGCGTCGGCGCCCCGACGCTGTATTTTTTAGTTTTAATCGGAAAAAAAAAATTTCCCCAAAATAACCAAGTACTCGTCGAGGAGAATATCTTCGGACATGGATAGTTTTGGCGTAGCGTTAACCGTTCGGGAGATATAAGCGCTCAAAGTCCGCTCTAACGCGAATTTTTAATTCGAATGCTAATCTTACAGGATTCGGACGTTGGCCTGCGGCGAAATCTAATAATTTTTATAGAAAAATCCTTTCCCCGTCGATCGGCACCCCCTTTTCGAGTTTAGTCCTTCCGTAAGGTCGCAGGAGGGATGCCCATTTTACCCTGCGACAGCTATTATTATAGTAACTAGCTGGCCCACCAAACTCTTCGAGTTTGGACCAGCAGCCCACCGACCACCTAGCCCACAGATCACCTAGTCCACAGATCACCTAGTCCACAGATCACCTAGTCCACAGATCACCTAGTCCACAGATCACCTAGTCCACAGATCACCTAGTCCACAGATCACCTAGTCCCTGGTCCAGCTAGACCACGGGCCACCTAGTCCATGGTCCAGATAGCCTATGGTCCAGCTAGCCTATCGATCAGCATTTCTGTTAATCTAAACTCCCTTAATAACTTTTAAGTATGTTAAACACTACTCGGCCTACGGCCTCGATACTTATTTTATATCTAGTCGATTTTTTTCACGAACCATTGTAATAAATATCAATGGCGTTTAATGCAGAAACGCTATTTATTTTTCATACTATTTATTTATTTATTTGGTTATTTCATTACCAGTTACCTTGTATACTTGCTGAATTTTTAGTGTGCTAAACATTATTTGGGAAACGCTCCTTTTAATGACAGTGCTACGCTCTTCAAAACTCTAGAAAAGTTAAAATCTGAATATTTTCCCATCGTACTTACTGTTATTCGTTCGAAAATAAATAATATTACTTATAATAAAATCAAAATACCGTTGATCTGTTAAAGAATTTTAGAGGTACATAGCTGTATATGGTATATATTCTACATCGTACAGACTTTTTATCGACCGAATATGTTGAGAAGGTGTCCCACTATTAAAATGAAAAAAAAAAAATTGTTATACGAATTGAGTAGTATAAAACTAATATGCATACTTATTTTATATTTAATTGATTTTTTCACGTGTTATTAAAATAGTGACTTCGCGACTTGTGACATGATTACCTAGCCTCAAGTAAAAAATCAATACTAATTGAAAATTTTACAAAATATGCATATGTATACCCCATGGAATAATAATTGTCATATATTCTTACAATAGTAGCTCGAACATATTGTCAATACATTAGAGATTGTTCGAATACATCTCTAACGTGTTAATTATATATGAAGAGTAAATTTATAAATACAATGTTATTGGATGCAATAGTTTACTATTTGATTAATTACGTTATTTTTTTAATTCATAATATCATTAAAAAAACTTGTAACTAATATGATCGATCTGTATACCTCTGCCATACTCAGCATTATGAAACTATCGGCTTTATCATGGAGCCATTTGCCCTGTTACATTTTGTTAGCAAAAATTGACATGTCAGTGCAAAGCTAATTAATATATTCTAATTTAAAAAATAAGCTTATTTTAATTGTGCCATATATTTAAATTACTTTTAAACACAAAAAAACTGTTATGTGCTTACGATCCGCATGTAATATGCACCAAACATGTACTGCCATCTATTAACAAAGATTTAAGTTATTTTGTGAAGTGCAGTTATATCTACTATTATTTAAATAATCTCAATACTATATGCATATATTATCTTAATGACAATCACAAAATGTTTTAATGAAGAATGAACAACTCATGATGTCGATGTAAACCCAAAAAAAACCGTATAACCTTCTAAGTGTAAAAGTCCGTCTTGACAGTTCAAATGTTGCCGGCAAACGTGGTATCGGAGTCCGTCAACCATTTATTATGAAAGCCGGCAAATGAATTTTGCTATAATAAAGATGGTATTTTGTACGTAGACGTATTTTAATGTATTTAATTATTAAATATATTTTTTGGTAATAAATAAATGACGTCATGTACTAATTTTTCCATTATTTTACGTAATGAGGTTATGAATTTGACTTTTCGCGTTTCGTGTTAGATGTCACTTATATCGGATATTTGTATGTAATTTTTGACATATAAACGTAGTATTACATGTCACATTGAACGGACCCTGTTTGTAGCTATAAATATTTAAGTCATCCTTCTACAATTTATACATTTCATCAAATAGAATATTGACAAATGTGTTTATCATGACATATATATCTGTATTTTTAGGGAGATAGCATGTTTTAAGTTATTCCATAATATTCAAATTACGCGCCCGTTTGTAGCTATAAATATTTAAGTCATCCTTCTACAATTTATACATTTCATCAAATAGAATATTGACAAATGTGTTTATCATGACATATATATCTGTATTTTTAGAGAAATAGCAAGTTTAAAGTTATTCCATAATATTCAAATTTCGCGCCTGTAATATAATAATTACGGACACTGTTTGTAGCCATAAATATTTAAGTCATCCTTCAACAATTTATACATTTTATCAAATAGAATATTGACAAATGTGTTTATCATGACATATATATCTGTATTTTTAGGGAGATAGCATGTTTTAACTTATTACATAATATTCAAATTACGCGCCCGTTTGTAGCCATAAATATTTAAGTCATCCTTCTACAATTTATACATTTCATCAAATAGAATATTGACAAATGTGTTTATCATGACATATGTATCTGTATTTTTAGGGAGATAGCATGTTTTAAGTTATTCCATAATATTCAAATTTCGCGCCTGCTTCGCCTTCTCGCAGTGTTGTAAATAGTTCAAAGGAAAAATTCACTAACGTTCTTGATTAGGTATATGAAAAAGCTGTCGGATTACGTTTTATAGTAAACAATACGTCTTTACGGGTAATTATATAGGTGTTAACATATAAATATTAAATAAATCTCGTAATATTTAGAAGATAGGAAATTCGTTAGGGATTTCATTGTTTACCTGTCAAAGTCGTTGACTGGACTTATTTTTTTTTTTTTTTTTTTGCGAACGTGCGGGTATCGGCTAGTACTCGTCGAGAAGAATATATCGGGTAAGGGGTAATTTTGACGTGGACGGTACCGTTTAGAAGATACGTCCGGTCAAAGTCGGTTTTTTGAACGATGCCGAACGCGATTTTCGATTTTTAGCGAATAACGCGGAGGCGGCGCGTACGTCCGGGTCCTCGTATAGCCTAAGCGTTGAGAAATTTATTCCGATTACCGATGGCGAAGGTCGCGTCGCGATAGTAGGATCGGTACGGCCGTGAGAGGGATGCCCAATCGGTCGTGTTTCAGCTATTAGTATTAGTAATAGGGGAATTTTTCAAAATGGCCGCCCTATAGGTTTTGGTCCGGATCGAAAATTTTTTAAGGTATTTAAAGTCGCTTCGGAGCTAAACGGGGGTATCCTTATGGGGAACGGACCCGCTCTTTCGATTGGGACCGGTTAGAAGATCGTAGCTCGTCGCGCGACGCCAAAATGGCCCGCCATCTTGTTTTTTTTAAATAGAAATAGGAACTTTTTTTTGGATTCGTGGTGCGGAGACGCCCGGAAATCGGATGGCGGGTGTATTTTTTCGATAACGTTAATTTTGCGATAATATACAGGGTGTTGCGTTAAGAAGGCGGTCTCGTAAAATTTTTTTTCAAGATTCTGCGTTCGGAGGCGTCCGGGAATCGGATGGCGAGAGTGCTTTTTCGATAGGATGATTTTCGCGATGATATACAGGGTGTTGCGTAAAGAAGGCGGCCCCGAAAAAAAATCGATTTCTTGGCGTCGGTATGGTTCGCGATGGCGCGAGGGACGGCGTACGTGTTCGGAACGCGGCGTCGCGCGTTACGCAAAAGTCCGCCATCTTTGTTGTTTTTTTTTTTTTTTTTTTGCGAACGTGCGGGTATCGGCTAGTACTCGTCGAGAAGAATATATCGGGTAAGGGGTAATTTTGACGTGGACGGTACCGTTTAGAAGATACGTCCGGTCAAAGTCGGTTTTTTGAACGATGCCGAACGCGATTTTCGATTTTTAGCGAATAACGCGGAGGCGGCGCGTACGTCCGGGTCCTCGTATAGCCTAAGCGTTGAGAAATTTATTCCGATTACCGATGGCGAAGGTCGCGTCGCGATAGTAGGATCGGTACGGCCGTGAGAGGGATGCCCAATCGGTCGTGTTTCAGCTATTAGTATTAGTAATAGGGGAAATTTTTCAAAATGGCCGCCCTATAGGTTTTGGTCCGGATCGAAATTTTTTAAGGTATTTAAAGTCGCTTCGGAGCTAAACGGGGGTATCCTTAGGGAACGGACCCGCTCTTTCGATTGGGACCGGTTAGAAGATCGTAGCTCGTCGCGCGACGCCAAAATGGCCCGCCATCTTGTTTTTTTTAAATAGAAATAGGAACTTTTTTTTTGGATTCGTGGTGCGGAGACGCCCGGAAATCGGATGGCGGGTGTATTTTTTCGATAACGTTAATTTTGCGATAATATACAGGGTGTTGCGTTAAGAAGGCGGTCTCGCCTAAAAAATTATTTTCAAGATTCTGCGTTCGGAGGCGTCCGGGAATCGGATGGCGATGGCGTGCTTTTTCGATAGGATGATTTTCGCGATGATTTATTTACAGGGTGTTGCGTAAAGAAGGCGGCCCCGTAAAAAAAATCGATTTCTTGGCGTCGGTACGGTTCGCGATTATTTGGAAACGGCGTACGTGTACGGAACGCGTGCGTCGCGCGTTACGCAAAAGTCCGCCATCTTACTTTGTTTTTTTTTGCGAACGTGCGGGTATCGGCTTATACTCGTCGAGAAGAATATATCTGGTAAGGGGTAATTTTGACGTGGACGGTACCGTTTGGAAGATACGACCGGTCAAAGTCGGTTTTTTCGAACGATGCCGAACGGATTTTCGACTTTAAAGCGAAAAACGCGTTATACGAATTGCGTACGTATAAAACTCGTATAGCCTAAGCGTTAGAAATTTAATTGATTACCGATGGCGAAGGTCGCGTTAAAATAGTAGGATCGCGACTTGTGACATGATTACGGCCCTATCGGTCAAGTTTCAAAATCAATACTAATTGAAAATTTTTCAAAATATGCCCATTTTTGGTCCGGATCGAAAATTTTTTAAGGTATTTTAAAGTCGCTCGAGCTAATTGGGGTATATTAGAGGGGAACGGACCCGCTCTTTCGATTGGGACCGGTTATGAAGATCGTAAGGTCGTCGCGCGACGCCAAAATGGGCCGCCATCTTTTTTTTTTAAATAGAAATAGGAACTTTTTTTAATTGGATTCGTGGTGCGGAGACGCCCGGAAATCGGATGGCGGGTGTATTTTTCGATAACGTTAATTTTGCGATAATATACAGGGTGTTGCGTTAAGAAGGCGGTCTCGTTAAATTTTTTAGCAAAATTTGTCAGTGCAAGGCGTAATTCTAGCTAATTTAAAAAATAGGATTATTTTTAATTGATGATATATTTAAATTACTTAAAAACACAAAAAAAATGTTATTTCTTACGATCGCATGTACGGTTCACCGATGGCGCGAACATGTACAGGGTGTGCCATCTATTAAAAAAGATTTTGGCGTCGAAGTGCGGTTATGGCTACTATTATTTAAATAACGTCAATACTATATGCATATATTATCGTTAATGACAATCCGCCAATCTTTTTTGAAGTTTTTTTTTGATGTCGAACGTGCGGGTATCGGCTAGTACTCGTCGAGAAGAATATATCGTGGTATCGGGTCCGTAATTTTGACGTGGACGGTACCGTTTAAGAAGATACGACCGGTCAAAGTCGGTTATTAAATGCCGGAACGGCGATTTTCGATTTTTCGAGAATAACTCGGCGGCGGCGCGTACGTGACGTCGTCGTATAGCCTAAATTTTTCGGACGACCGATGGCGAAGGTCGCGTCGCGACGCGGTTCGTAAGGCCGTGAGAGGGATCCCCAATTGCCTCTACTTTTCAGCTATTAGTATTACTAAAGGGGAAATTTTTTCCCCGTAGGTTTTGGTCCGGATCGAAATTTTTTAAGGTATTTAAAGTCGCGTCGGAGCTAAACGGGGGTATCCTTATGGGGAACGGACCCGCTCTTTCGATTGGGACCGGTTAGAAGATCGTAAGTCGTCGCGCGACGCCAAAATGGCCCGCCATCTTGTTTTTTTCAAATAGAAATAGGAACAAATTTTTTTGGATTCGTGGTGCGGAGACGCCCGGAAATCGGATGGCGGGTGTATTTTTTCGATAACGTTAATTTTGCGATAATATACAGGGTGTTGCGTTAAGAAGGCGGTCTCGTCAAAAAAATTTTTTCAAGATTCTGCGTGCGGAGGCGTCCGGGAATCGGATGGCGAGAGTGCTTTTTCGATAGGATGATTTTCGCGATGATATACAGGGTGTTGCGTAAAGAAGGCGGCCCCGAAAAAAAATCGATTTCTTGGCGTCGGTACGGTTCGCGATGGCGCGGAGGACGGCGTACGTGTACGAAACGCGGCGTCGCGCGTTACGCAAAAGTCCGCCATCTTTGTTTTTTTTTTTTTTTTTGCGAACGTGCGGGTATCGGCTAGTACTCGTCGAGAAGAATATATCGGGTAAGGGGTAATTTTGACGTGGACGGTACCGTTTAGAAGATACGACCGGTCAAAGTCGGTTTTGAACGATGCCGAACGCGATTTTCGATTTTTCGCGAATAACGCGGAGGCGGCGCGTACGTCCGGGTCCTCGTATAGCCTAAGCAGTTGAGAAATTTATTCCGGATTACCGATGGCGAAGGTCGCGTCGCGATACGTAGGATCGGTACGGCCGTGAGAGGGATGCCCAATCGGTCGTGTTTCAGCTATTAGTATTAGTAATAGGGGAATTTTTCAAAATGGCCGCCCTATAGGTTTTGGTCCGGATCGAAATTTTTTTAAGGTATTTAAAGTCGCGTCGGAGCTAAACGGGGGTATCCTTATGGGGAACGGACCCGCTCTTTCGATTGGGACCGGTTAGAAGATCGTAGCTCGTCGCGCGACGCCAAAATGGCCCGCCATCTTGTTTTTTTTAAATAGAAATAGGAACTTTTTTTTTGGATTCGTGGTGCGGAGACGCCCGGAAATCGGATGGCGGGTGTATTTTTTCGATAACGTTAATTTTGCGATAATATACAGGGTGTTGCGTTAAGAAGGCGGTCTCGTAAAAAAATTTTTTTCAAGATTCTGCGTTCGGAGGCGTCCGGGAATCGGATGGCGAGCGTGCTTTTTCGATAGGATGATTTTCGCGATGATATACAGGGTGTTGCGTAAAGAAGGCGGCCCCGAAAAAAAATCGATTTCTTGGCGTCGGTACGGTTCGCGATGGCGCGGAGGACGGCGTACGTGTACGGAACGCGGCGTCGCGCGTTACGCAAAAGTCCGCCATCTTTGTTGTTTTTTTTTTTTTTGCGAACGTGCGGGTATCGGCTAGTACTCGTCGAGAAGAATATATCTGGTAAGGGGTAATTTTGACGTGGACGGTACCGTTTAGAAGATACGTCCGGTCAAAGTCGGTTTTTTGAACGATGCCGAACGCGATTTTCGTTTTTCGCGAATAACGCGGAGGCGGCGCGTACGTCCGGGTCCTCGTATAGCCTAAGCAGTTGAGAAATTTATTCGGACGACCGATGGCGAAGGTCGCGTCGCGATACGTAGGATCGGTACGGCCGTGAGAGGGATGCCCAATCGGTCGTGTTTCAGCTATTAGTATTAGTAATAGGGGAAATTTTTCAAAATGGCCGCCCTATAGGTTTTGGTCCGGATCGAAATTTTTTTAAGGTATTTAAAGTCGCGTCGGAGCTAAACGGGGGTATCCTTATGGGGAACGGACCCGCTCTTTCGATTGGGACCGGTTAGAAGATCGTAGCTCGTCGCGCGACGCCAAAATGGCCCGCCATCTTGTTTTTTTTAAATAGAAATAGGAACTTTTTTTTTGGATTCGTGGTGCGGAGACGCCCGGAAATCGGATGGCGGGTGTATTTTTTCGATAACGTTAATTTTGCGATAATATACAGGGTGTTGCGTTAAGAAGGCGGTCTCGTAAAAATTTTTTTCAAGATTCTGCGTTCGGAGGCGTCCGGGAATCGGATGGCGAGCGTGCTTTTTCGATAGGATGATTTTCGCGATGATATACAGGGTGTTGCGTAAAGAAGGCGGCCCCGAAAAAAAATCGATTTCTTGGCGTCGGTACGGTTCGCGATGGCGCGGAGGACGGCGTACGTGTACGGAACGCGGCGTCGCGCGTTACGCAAAAGTCCGCCATCTTTGTTGTTTTTTTTTTTTTTTTTTGCGAACGTGCGGGTATCGGCTAGTACTCGTCGAGAAGAATATATCTGGTAAGGGGTAATTTTGACGTGGACGGTACCGTTTAGAAGATACGACCGGTCAAAGTCGGTTTTTGAACGATGCCGAACGCGATTTTCGATTTTTAGCGAATAACGCGGAGGCGGCGCGTACGTCCGGGTCGTCGTATAGCCTAAGCAGTTAGAAATTCTATTCGGACGACCGATGGCGAAGGTCGCGTCGCGATACGTAGGATCGGTACGGCCGTGAGAGGGATGCCCAATCGGTCGTGTTTCAGCTATTTATTAGTAATAAGGGGAAATTTTTCAAAATGGCCGCCCTATAGGTTTTGGTCCGGATCGAAATTTTTTAAGGTATTTAAAGTCGCTTCGGAGCTAAACGGGGGTATCCTTATGGGGAACGGACCCGCTCTTTCGATTGGGACCGGTTAGAAGATCGTAGGTCGTCGCGCGACGCCAAAATGGCCCGCCATCTTGTTTTTTTTAAATAGAAATAGGAACTTTTTTTTTTGGATTCGTGGTGCGGAGACGCCCGGAAATCGGATGGCGGGTGTATTTTTTCGATAACGTTAATTTTGCGATAATATACAGGGTGTTGCGTTAAGAAGGCGGTCTCGTAAAAAATTTTTTTTTCAAGATTCTGCGTTCGGAGGCGTCCGGGAATCGGATGGCGAGCGTGCTTTTTCGATAGGATGATTTTCGCGATGATATACAGGGTGTTGCGTAAAGAAGGCGGCCCCGAAAAAAAATCGATTTCTTGGCGTCGGTACGGTTCGCGATGGCGCGGAGGACGGCGTACGTGTACGAAACGCGGCGTCGCGCGTTACGCAAAAGTCCGCCATCTTTGTTGTGTTTTTTTTTTTTTTTTGCGAACGTGCGGGTATCGGCTAGTACTCGTCGAGAAGAATATATCTGGTAAGGGGTAATTTTGACGTGGACGGTACCGTTTAGAAGATACGTCCGGTCAAAGTCGGTTTTTGAACGATGCCGAACGCGATTTTCGATTTTTAGCGAATAACGCGGAGGCGGCGCGTACGTCCGGGTCCTCGTATAGCCTAAGCAGTTAGAAATTTATTCGGACGACCGATGGCGAAGGTCGCGTCGCGATAGTAGGATCGGTACGGCCGTGAGAGGGATCCCCAATCGCCTCGTGTTTCAGCTATTATTAGTACTAATAGGGGAATTTTTCAAAATGGCCGCCCTATAGGTTTTGGTCCGGATCGAAATTTTTTTAAGGTATTTAAAGTCGCGTCGGAGCTAAACGGGGGTATCCTTATGGGGAACGGACCCGCTCTTTCGATTGGGACCGGTTAGAAGATCGTAGCTCGTCGCGCGACGCCAAAATGGCCCGCCATCTTGTTTTTTTTAAATAGAAATAGGAACTTTTTTTTTTGGATTCGTGGTGCGGAGACGCCCGGAAATCGGATGGCGGGTGTATTTTTTCGATAACGTTAATTTTGCGATAATATACAGGGTGTTGCGTTAAGAAGGCGGTCTCGTAAAAATTTTTTTTTCAAGATTCTGCGTGCGGAGGCGTCCGGGAATCGGATGGCGAGCGTGCTTTTTCGATAGGATGATTTTCGCGATGATATACAGGGTGTTGCGTAAAGAAGGCGGCCCCGAAAAAAAATCGATTTCTTGGCGTCGGTACGGTTCGCGATGGCGCGGAGGACGGCGTACGTGTACGAAACGCGGCGTCGCGCGTTACGCAAAAGTCCGCCATCTTTGTTGTTTTTTTTTTTTTTTGCGAACGTGCGGGTATCGGCTAGTACTCGTCGAGAAGAATATATCTGGTAAGGGGTAATTTTGACGTGGACGGTACCGTTTAGAAGATACGTCCGGTCAAAGTCGGTTTTTGAACGATGCCGAACGCGATTTTCGATTTTTCGCGAATAACGCGGAGGCGGCGCGTACGTCCGGGTCGTCGTATAGCCTAAGCAGTAGAGAAATTTATTCGGACGACCGATGGCGAAGGTCGCGTCGCGATAGTAGGATCGGTACGGCCGTGAGAGGGATGCCCAATTGCCTCTGTTTCAGCTATTATTAGTACTAACTAGCTGGCCCACCAAACTCTTCGAGTTTGGACCAGCAGCCCACCGACCACCTAGCCCACAGATCACCTAGTCCACAGATCACCTAGTCCACAGATCACCTAGTCCACAGATCACCTAGTCCACAGATCACCTAGTCCACAGATCACCTAGTCCCAGATCACCTAGCTGGTCCAGCTAGAGCACGGGCCACCTAGTCCATGGTCCAGATAGCCTATGGTCCAGCTAGCCCATCGATCGATCAGCATTTCTGTTAATCTAAACTCCCTTAATAACTTTTAAGTATGTTAAACACTACTCGGCCTACGGCCTCGATACTTATTTTATATCTAGTCGATTTTTACCATTTTATTAAATATCAATGGCGTTCTATGCAGAAACGCTATTTATTTTACATACTATTTATTTATTTATTTGGTTATTTCATTACCAGTTACCCTGTATACTTGCTGAATTTTTAGTGTGCTAAACATTATTTGGGAAACGCTCCTTTTAATGACAGTGCTACGCTCTTCAAAACTCTAGAAAAGTTAAAAAATCCCATCGTACTTACTGTTATTCGTTCGAAAATAAATAATATTACTTATAATAAAATCAAAATACCGTTGATCTGTTAAAGAATTTTAGAGGTACATAGCTGTATATGGTATATATTCTACATCGTACAGACTTTTTATCGACCGAATATGTTGAGAAGGTGTCCCACTATTAAAATGAAAAAAAAAATTGTTATACGAATTGAGTAGTATAAAACTAATATGCATACTTATTTTATATTTAATTGATTTTTTCACGTGTTATTAAAATAGTGACTTCGCGACTTGTGACATGATTACCTAGCCGCAAGTAAAAAATCAATACTAATTGAAAATTTTACAAAATATGCATATGTATACCCCATGGAATAATAATTGTCATATATTCTTACAATAGTAGCTCGAACATATTGTCAATATATTAGAGATTGTTCGAATACATCTCTAACGTGTTAATTATATATGAAGAGTAAATTTATAAATACAATGTTATTGGATGCAATAGTTTACTATTTGATTAATTACGTTATTTTTTTAATTCATAATATCATTTAAAAAACTTGTAACTAATATGATCGATCTGTATACCTCTGCCATCCTCAGCATTATGAAACTATCGGCTTTATCATGGAGCCATTTGCCCTGTTACATTTTGTTAGCAAAAATTGACATGTCAGTGCAAAGCTAATTAATATATTCTAATTTAAAAAATAAGCTTATTTTTAATTGTGCCATATATTTAAATTACTTTTAAACACAAAAAAACTGTTATGTGCTTACGATCCGCATGTAATATGCACCAAACATGTACTGCCATCTATTAACAAAGATTTAAGTTATTTTGTGAAGTGCAGTTATATCTACTATTATTTAAATAATCTCAATACTATATGCATATATTATCTTAATGACAATCACAAAATGTTTTAATGAAGAATGAACAACTCATGATGTCGATGTAAACCCAAAAAAAACCGTATAACCTTCTAAGTGTAAAAGTCCGTCTTGACAGTTCAAATGTTGCCGGCAAACGTGGTATCGGAGTCCGTCAACCATTTATTATGAAAGCCGGCAAATGAATTTTGCTATAATAAAGATGGTATTTTGTACGTAGACGTATTTTAATGTATTTAATTATTAAATATATTTTTTGGTAATAAATAAATGACGTCATGTACTAATTTTTCCATTATTTTACGTAATGAGGTTATGAATTTGACTTTTCGCGTTTCGTGTTAGATGTCACTTATATCGGATATTTGTATGTAATTTTTGACATATAAACGTAGTATTACATGTCACATTGAACGGACCCTGTTTGTAGCTATAAATATTTAAGTCATCCTTCTACAATTTATACATTTCATCAAATAGAATATTGACAAATGTGTTTATCATGACATATATATCTGTATTTTTAGGGAGATAGCATGTTTTAAGTTATTCCATAATATTCAAATTTCGCGCCCGTTTGTAGCCATAAATATTTAAGTCATCCTTCTACAATTTATACATTTCATCAAATAAAATATTGACAAATGTGTTTATCATGACATATATATCTGTATTTTTAGGGAAATAGCAAGTTTAAAGTTATTCCATAATATTCAAATTTCGCGCCTGTAATATTTATAATTAGGACTGTTTGTTAGCCATAAATATTTGTTTATCCTTCTACAAAGTACATTTTATCAAATAGAATATTGGACTTATTTACAACATTTTTTACATATGTATTTTTAGGGAGATAGCATGTTTTAAGAATATTCCATAATAATTCAAATTAGGCGTCCGTTTGTAGCCATAAATATTTAAGTCATCCTTCTACAATTTATACATTTCATCAAATAGAATATTGACAAATGTGTTTATCATGACATACGTATCTGTATTTTTGAGAGGGAAATAGCATGTTTTAAGTTATTCCATAATATTCAAATTTCGCGCCTGCAATATAATAATTACGGACACTGTTTGTAGCTATAAATATTTAAGTCATCCTTCAACAATTTATACATTTTATCAAATAGAATATTGACAAATGTGTTTATCATGACATATGTATCTGTATTTTTAGGGAGATAGCATGTTTTAAGTTATTCCATAATATTCAAATTTCGCGCCTGCTTCGCCTTCTCGCAGTGTTGTAAATAGTTCAAAGGAAAAATTCACTAACGTTCTTGATTAGGTATGTGAAAAAGCTGTCGGATTACGTTTTATAGTAAACAATACGTCTTTACGGGTAATTATATAGGTGCTAACATATAAATATTAAATAAATCTCGTAATATTTAGAAGATAGGAAATTCGTTAGGGATTTCATTGTTTACCTGTCAAAGTCGTTGACTGGACTTATTTTTTTTTTTTTTTTTTTTTTTTGCGAACGTGCGGGTATCGGCTAGTACTCGTCGAGAAGAATATATCGGGTAAGGGGTAATTTTGACGTGGACGGTACCGTTTAGAAGATACGTCCGGTCAAAGTCGGTTTTTTGAACGATGCCGAACGCGATTTTCGATTTTTAGCGAATAACGCGGAGGCGGCGCGTACGTCCGGGTCCTCGTATAGCCTAAGCGTTGAGAAATTTATTCCGATTACCGATGGCGAAGGTCGCGTCGCGATAGTAGGATCGGTACGGCCGTGAGAGGGATGCCCAATCGGTCGTGTTTCAGCTATTAGTATTAGTAATAGGGGAATTTTTCAAAATGGCCGCCCTATAGGTTTTGGTCCGGATCGAAATTTTTTAAGGTATTTAAAGTCGCTTCGGAGCTAAACGGGGGTATCCTTATGGGGAACGGACCCGCTCTTTCGATTGGGACCGGTTAGAAGATCGTAGCTCGTCGCGCGACGCCAAAATGGCCCGCCATCTTGTTTTTTTTAAATAGAAATAGGAACTTTTTTTTTGGATTCGTGGTGCGGAGACGCCCGGAAATCGGATGGCGGGTGTATTTTTTCGATAACGTTAATTTTGCGATAATATACAGGGTGTTGCGTTAAGAAGGCGGTCTCGTAAAAAAAATTTTTTTCAAGATTCTGCGTTCGGAGGCGTCCGGGAATCGGATGGCGAGCGTGCTTTTTCGATAGGATGATTTTCGCGATGATATACAGGGTGTTGCGTAAAGAAAGCGGCCCCGAAAAAAAATCGATTTCTTGACGTCGGTACGGTTCGCGATGGCGCGGAGAACGGCGTACGTGTACGGAACGCGGCGTCGCGCGTTACGCAAAAGTCCGCCATCTTTGTTTTTTTTTTTTTGCGAACGTGCGGGTATCGGCTAGTACTCGTCGAGAAGAATATATCGGGTAAGGGGTAATTTTGACGTGGACGGTACCGTTTAGAAGATACGTCCGGTCAAAGTCGGTTTTTTGAACGATGCCGAACGCGATTTTCGATTTTTAGCGAATAACGCGGAGGCGGCGCGTACGTCCGGGTCCTCGTATAGCCTAAGCGTTGAGAAATTTATTCCGATTACCGATGGCGAAGGTCGCGTCGCGATAGTAGGATCGGTACGGCCGTGAGAGGGATGCCCAATCGGTCGTGTTTCAGCTATTAGTATTAGTAAAGGGGAAATTTTTTCCCCGTAGATTTTGGTCCGGATCGAAATTTTTTTAAGGTATTTAAAGTCGCTTCGGAGCTAAACGGGGGTATCCTTATGGGGAACGGACCCGCTCTTTCGATTGGGACCGGTTAGAAGATCGTAGGTCGTCGCGCGACGCCAAAATGGGCCGCCATCTTGTTTTTTTTAAATAGAAATAGGAACTTTTTTTTTGGATTCGTGGTGCGGAGACGCCCGGAAATCGGATGGCGGGTGTATTTTTTCGATAACGTTAATTTTGCGATAATATACAGGGTGTTGCGTTAAGAAGGCGGTCTCGTAAAAAAATTTTTTCAAGATTCTGCGTGCGGAGGCGTCCGGGAATCGGATGGCGAGAGTGCTTTTTCGATAGGATGATTTTCGCGATGATACAGGGTGTTGCGTAAAGAAGGCGGCCCCGAAAAAAAATCGATTTCTTGGCGTCGGTACGGTTCGCGATGGCGCGGAGGACGGCGTACGTGTACGAAACGCGGCGTCGCGCGTTACGCAAAAGTCCGCCATCTTTGTTGTATTATTTTTTTTTTTTTTTTTTTTGCGAACGTGCGGGTATCGGCTAGTACTCGTCGAGAAGAATATATCTGGTAAGGGGTAATTTTGACGTGGACGGTACCGTTTGGAAGATACGACCGGTCAAAGTCGGTCTCGGGGGGGGGTCCGGAAGGGTTTTTTCGTTTTTCGAGAATAACTCGGCGGCGGCGCGTACGTCCCCGTCGTCGTATAGCCTAAGCAGTAGATCGTTCTTTCGGACGACCGATGGCGAAGGTCGCGTCGCGATACGCGGTTTTATAAGGCCGTGAGAGGGATACCCAATTGCCTCTACGACAGCTATTATTAGTACTAAAGAGCGGAATATGGCCGACTGTGATTGAATAAAACCCGCTATACAGGCACTTTCCAAAATGAATGTCCATATTTCAGGGAACGATTTTTTCTTTTTTTTTTTTGCTGAGGTAGCGGGATCGTATATTAGTCGTCATGATAAAAAGAAAACTTCATATGAACATATGACCTAAAGGTCTTAGCTTTTGAGATACAGGGTGATAAAGTTTTCGAAAATAAATTGTTTTTTTTTTTTGCTGAGGTAGCGGGACCGTATACTACTCGTCATGTTAAAGAGAAAACTTCATATGAACATATGACCTAAAGGTCTTAACTTTTGAGATACAGGGTGATAAAGTTTTCGAAAATAAATAGTTTTTTTTTTTTGCTGAGGTAGCGGGACCGTATAGTACTCGTCATGTTAAAGAGAAAACTTCATATGAACATATGACCTAAAGGTCTTAACTTTTGAGATACAGGGTGATAAAGTTTTCGAAAATAAATAGTTTTTTATTAATTCCTGTAATACCACTTTAGATATTTTAATGAAACGTGGTATACGTGTAGTATGTATCAAGAGGCATTATTGAGTGTTCCCCATTTTTTTTTAATTCCACCAGTGGCGTTCGTACGGAATTTCAGCTACCTACTTTGACAGACGTTTAGGTCACACGTTCATATATAAGTTTATATAAGTTTCCTTTTTAAAATACATCATAAAATCGTTCCCTAAAATATTGACATTCAATTTCCCTGAATGTATACAAATAAGACTTTTTAGCTCTTTCGAAAATATGTAGATATATACTTAGTATAATCTCGATAATACACTGACATACAGATAATTAAACTATTCTTACTTGTTTCATATTTTTAAATTACTTTTAGACATGGAGAGATGTTTGTAATTATTACTACTTGTGGTATTTATTGAACCACAAAATAAGAAACGATTTTTAGTATAAATAATAACGTTTTTCCAATCGGACAATTGTAAAAAATTGGAAATTCTTTAACGCATTTAATGATTCATCGTGTTTTTTTAATTATTATTTCTTGTGTTTCGTCGCCGTTGAAATGAAGACTTCTTTATTTTATATATTATTCTTTTCAATCATTAATAAAAAAAAACAAAAAACCAAAGAAAAAAGCCATAGTATCCCTCGTCGAGATTTGAACGCCGTACCTCTAGCGCCGTGGGCCACCGTCCGTTCCGATGCGCCACAGGAGCTCGTAAATTCGAGATATCATATTCTCATATAGAAATATCTAGTACCTATCTGTTTTGAGGAATTTTGGCGACGTTTATCAAAAAATAAGCGGTTTAGAAAGGCGTTGGAACTCCGCCACTTTGAAATTTTGGAAATCGTCATTATAAATACGGCCGGTTCGGCGGTCACGTCTGGGAAAGCGTCGTCTTATTGGGCGTCGGCGCCCCGACGCTGTATTTTTTAGTTTTAATCGGAAAAATTTTTTTTCCCCAAAATAACCAAGTACTCGTCGAGGAGAATATGTTCGGACATGAATAGTTTTGGCGTAGCGTTAACCGTTCGGGAGATATAAGCGCTCAAAGTCCGCTCCAACGCGAATTTTTAATTCGTTTGCTAATCTTACAGGATTCGGACGTTGGTCTGCGGCGAAACCTAGACAGTTGATTAGAAAAATCCTTTTCCCGTCGATCGGCACCCCCCTTTTCGAGTTTAGTCCTTTCGTAAGGTCTCAGGAGGGAGCCCCGTTTACCTCTGCGACAGCTATTATTATAGTAAAGAACAATCTTCAAATTTTACGAATATTTATAATAATTTAATTAAATTTATCAAATTTAAGGATTTACATTAATTTTTGGTAGTCTTTTGTGATCTCTTACATTTAAATGTCTTTGTATGGATAACATTCCATGAAAAATCGTTTTCCATTTGATGTGTTTATAAAATTTTTTTTTTTTTTTTTTTTTCTTCTCGAATATACAATATATTTTCATTGCATTCAACATATTGTTTGTAAAATGTCGAAATTTAAAATCTAACATGTCTGGTTTTGTTTACAAAATTGTTTATCAAATATTTTGCATATGTTTTCAAATTTCAAAAATTCAAAATTGTTTCACATTTTTAGAGCCTTGTATTTAGAAAAACGATTATCCTTGTTGTAAGTTATTGTTTCTTGGTTTAAAAATAGTTAAGTTTTATTATATATTTATATACAGGTTTGAAGAAGGATTAAATTAATCCGAAACTTCACGTAGGAAACTACTGTTTTTCATTTAAATTAAAAGAAGGAACCCATATTCTGCACTAGTTGCAGTAATTTCACATTTTAAAGTCTACTGTCAGTGTCAGAACTGATAAAATTGTTAAACTTAACATATATATATATATTATATATATATACCAAAATTTTCTTAAAGTAATAACTTGCTTGAAATACATGCCATAAAAAAATGTAAAATTCAAAACTTAATAGTTTTGAATTGGTAAATCAATCGAATTACAATTTTCCAAGAAAAATGTCAGTACTCTCCGTACTTTATTAATATAAAGTATTCTCCGAAGAGACTGACCACACTTTTGATTTTGATAATGTTGAGGTCTTGGATTTTGAACGTAATAAATCAAAACGTAATTTCTTGGAAATGTGCTTTATACAGAAGACTATTGTTTCAATTAATTTTAGGAAAGATGTTGAGAACCTAAGTACCATTTATTCTGATTTAATCACTTAATATTTAATTGATTTCACATTTATACTTTTATTTATACTTTCGTAATTTCATTCATTTCAAAATGTTGTCTGTCTCTTTTGATACTTGATTCTATCTATTCATTTCTTGCATTTTTCTTTTTACAATTGACTGTAATTTGTTTCGTTTTTAGATCTCTACACGGATTTGTCTTTTGGATGTTATTGAATATTGTTTTTAATATGTTTACTCTGGCAAAACCTCGACATAACGTCTTTACATTTAAGTATGGTTTTAAAATTTAGACAGCTCTGTTTTAAGTTCTTTATTAAATGGTCAAATTTTAGTTCGGGAATGCGAACTTCTTCAGGACAACTGTTAAATAACAATAAAACATAAAAAGAAAAAAATACAAAATAGAATAATAATTGAGGCTACTTACACAATTGAACTTTTATACTAAATAATTAACATTAATCGACATTGTAACTTTGATGAATAAATATGTACATTATAAAATTATTAATCAATAGCTGAGCCTTTTCATCTTGCCAAAGATTATTTGAAGTATCAAGCGTTAATACTATTTTAGTTACCAGTACTCCGTTACTGTCTTCCAAATTATAATTGAATGAATTAAAATTATAAAAAAATAATAAGTAGTATTGATTATTTAAAATCTAGAAACAATGCAAAAAAATATCTGGAAAGTCCGTTCAATGTGAATGAACATTTATATAAAGAACATTTTCTCAGATTCTAATCTGCTAATATCAGTACCCATATTAAAGTGATGTTCGTACTATGAAATTATTAAAATAATTATTATTAATATTAGAAGCTGATTATATTATTGTTTCTGTTTAATGCTAATCCGGAGAGTAAATTTTATACGTCACGCTCAAGACGGTATTGCATATATGTAATATATGTATGTAACTTCGATATTATTTTTACTCAGACATCCGTATTTTCCTACTATAGGATTAAAAACAAATTCTAATGAGTTTCATTCATGTAAATGTTTGAATGCAAAACTTTTTGTGAATAATAAATTGAACTTTGAATGAAAAATATATAAAAATATATTGTACTCGTATTGCTCAAGGTGGACTGGATATGTTATAAAACATACTATAATTATTATAATATGTATATACTGCAGAAACTATTTTTGGACTAAACGAAAGTTGAATATCCATAAACTATATTACGAGAACCAGTTAATAGTGAAAGTGAACACATCTATAACCGCAGGCTCAGTTACTGACCCTAACACAAAACAATTTGCCGATATATTGCCAAACCCAAATTCTATTTTATATCATATTAGATGAATATTAAAACTCTAATGAAAATAGACTATTATTCTATTACATTAATATATGTATGTATATTGGTACATTAAATCCTGAATGCATAGAAAGGGTGTCTACAAAAAAGAAAGCGGTGTCCAAATACTTATTGTTACAACTAAGGATATATAAAATACAACAAAATATAATTTCTGTAGAAGTATGCTTTATGCCAATGCAACTTTGACTATATTTATAATAAAAACAGAACTTTTTTGGAAAGAAATCATATATTTATAGCAAGTATTTATTCATTAATTTACGTAATTGGAAGTATACTTACAAGTTAATGTATACATTACCTTTTATGTATTACGTCAGGTTATACGGAATATGAATATCGCCTAATAAAGTACTATTGTTATTATTATTATTATTATTAAATACTGAAACATATTTTAGCTATTGTTTTGTATTTTTTTTTGACGAAAGTTATTATACCATATAAAAAAAACATGCAATATCAAATCGTAGGTTTTGAAGCAAACACCTTTTTAAACTTTAAGTGTTGGTATTTCATAAAACCAGAAATGCAAATGGACGCAAGAAGAGCTAAGATATCTGCAATATTATCAAAGGAAAATGTTTGTTAATAAGGAGTTTTTTTACGCTAAAGGAAAATATCTCTAAACTCCAGTCTGTAAAAATGTTTTGATCTAGATTGGCTTATTGGCTTTTGCAATATGGTTTTACAGGGCGAGAAATTATAATAATAAAGTGAGTCTTGTTTCAGGAAAGCTTCTGTTATTTTCCTTTGATTTTGCCAGCATTTCCTTAAAATGATCTAGTTTCACTCCTATCTAAAATTAGATGTAATTGGCTATTCGGATCAAATATGTGCTGGGGCCATATCACCATCATTTAATAACACTATACATTCTGATATCCATAAATAATTGAAAGCAATCTCGATCTGCTTCAATTCCTCGACTACTTTTCAACTGACATTTCGAAGATTTTTCTGATATGATACAAATCTGGACTTCCGTTGAAGGTTCTCAGATGCTATCGTACAGATAAGTTTGCATTTGACGATTCGTAAACATTGCAGTCAGCTTATTCAAATACTTTGTAAAAACTGATGTTCTCTTCTGCTCTTTGTTACGTATCGTTTTTTTGCTTCGCTTATTCGTGCCCATTGCAGGTCGATGAGCTACATCTGTGTGGGTATTGCGGTTACGTCAACAACCTGGTGAAGTTATTCGCTAGTTTGTATCCATTTTCTTGGTTGAAGTAACTCGAATTCTTCATAATTTCAAATGATTGTCGTATGAATCTCTGATGGTACTGTGTAGTTGTGGCTAAGAGATTAATTTTGTCCTAATTTATGTGATGGACACTGTCTTAAAATAAATGTTTGGCTACTGCAGATTCTTCACTATATCCGCGTTGAGCATTGTGTCGTTGTTTCTGAATTCTGCACTGGATGCTTTTCCCTGTCTCTCCGATGTACCTAACTTTTTCCATACAAGTTCGTATATGCCTTTGGTGTGCAGCTTAGGCCGCCAATCTTTATTTGGCAGGAATAATAACTGCTCCAACGTTTTGTATTAAACAGTCGTTATTCCATCAATGTTGACCCACATCCTTGTTCTTCTTTTCCTTTCGTCTTTGATTTTGTATCCGTTCTTTCGTAATGCGTATTGTATATGGTGAACCTCAAATTGTTATGGGTAATGATAAAACGTAACGTAGAGATATCGATCAGTGTGCGTTTTCTAACGATATACAATGTGACTTATGTTATTACTAAAGACCGCAAGAATTGGTTCGGTTCCAGCGGTACTACATCGGGATCGTTAACGGCGCAGTATCGTACGAGTATGTATCTAGTGAAATATATAGTTTGTAGGCAGTCATCGTACGGTATTGTTGCATGATCATGCATTGCAAGTACGCTTACCTATAATTCGGTTGCAATGCATTTCAAATGTCGAAAGTTCGTGAAAATGCTTCAACGTGTTTGTTTGCTAATAAGGTAAGGTTGTATATTATGTCTGCGTTTTCATTAATTCTAGTACAAAGGTTCTCTAAATAACGCCCATTTTTATTTCGGTAAAGCCGATATAGTTACGCCCCTGCTACCGAACCACACTTGGGGTCTTTAGTTATTACTGTCGTCGTATTTCACTTATAGGTCGAGAAAATGTATGGTGCAATTATTCAAGACCTCCATGGTGATGTTAATGTTCTTATGTTGTCCATTCAAATGTTGTAGAAAGTCATCGTTTGTTTCTCGTTCTTACGGCAATATAACGATATGTCCACGAACCGATACCAACACTTTGGTTTAAGGTTGCTATATTAAATAGCTTTAATGGTGGCTACACCACTCTTATGTTCAGAAAAGTTTCCGCTCCGTAAGAAGTATGTTGAGGTCAAGCAAAGGCTTGCAAGTTCTATGAGATCTTCTCGTAGTTCTTCTGGTACCACCGCAAAAAATTACGGCAACGTTAAAATCTGCAACTCATTCAACTATAACGGTCACACAAATCGGTAAAGTGAATAAGAAATAAGATATATAATGAGAAATAGAAAACAACAACATGAGTCTTTAGAAACTTTCTGAAAAGCTGACAGCATGATTGGCAAAACGTTAAGTGCAAACTTAACTATATAACAACACCCGGAAGACTGCAACGCAAATTACGACGGTTATGAAAAGCTACGCTCACAATAATTGCATGAATTCTCGCTCTTATTTGTCTTGTCCTAATATTTTAAAGCAAGATCGCAAGCAACTTTTTGATATCCTCATTAATAAATGATTTATGATTATCAGAAAATGTTAAATGGGAAAAGACACCCGTGATCACCCATCTTTATTACTAAAAAGCTGCGATCGTTTAGAAATGTTATACCCCACAGTTGCGTAAACTGCACGTTTAATTGCATACTTCTATGCAAGTTCTGCCTTCTGCTAACTAAAAATAATTAGCACTATTACCACTATTACATGTTATTCTAAAATCGATTTACTTCTTAAACTTACATACTATAGTGTAATTAAGAACAATTTGTGAAATAGAAATAATTTTTATTTAATTACTTCTCTTGTATTTAACTCGGTTATAATTTTAGAAATCATAATCACTGAGAGATTATTGGTTAAACATAATATCATTGTGAATAGTTTTAAAATGGAAAGATGCTGGGATGAGAAAATGTTGTAAGTCATTTTCCTGTCGTTATTAATTATGTCACTACCATTCTATGTATGTGACATAAATTAAAACAGATTTATGACGGTACTAATGTGAAGTAACTGGAATATCTGAAAAATGTACATATATTATACAAATAATTTTGTTGTTCTTTGCTAATCATTATGTTTTCAGCCCAATGCTGATGGAGGTGGATCTGATTTTGGAGCCTTTGTGGGAGGTCTTTTAGGAGCCGTAATTCAAGGAGTAGCCAATCCACCTGGAGCGGTAAATATATACATTATTTAAAAATATCTGCCGTAATTTAAGTATCGAATAGCCACTGTAAATATAAAGATGTACCGTGAATTAAAAATGAAATGTTAATTTTGCTTATTCTCGGTTCACAATTGTTTGGACCACTCTTGCTACACATATTATCTACACCCATTTATAGAGCGAACTCATTTTTGAGAAAGTACTAATCCAAAATCCTATTCTTGTATTCGTTTTTAAGTAAAAATTTATCTTGTTAATGAATACTAATATGTACTTTAACTGCAAGTAACACGAATAAGTATAACGAGATGTACGCTCTCACCTATATTCTTATTAAACAACATTTATGTATCTAATTCTAAAATTACTGTGTTTAATTGTGGTAGTAAAATAATTTAAATATTTGCATATATATTGTCTAATTCATTTGATTTATAGCATATTGAACACTGCTGACAATATCACTTACATGTGTGTACTGTTAATTTCTGTTAGTAAACACGGAAAAGTTGTTTTGGTAGTTGAGTGGGTACAGTTTAAAAAATATACATATGTTAGTAATATATTTCATTCACATTCTAAAATTAATTAATTAAATTAATGCTCAATAACTTACTTTTTTAATTGGAACAGCCTGTATCTAACATCGTCATTCGATTTTAATTTTATTTCTCTTTTAAATGTTATTAAGATTTCCTGTATATATCTCTTCTAGTTTCTTTGTAAAAGTCAATTTAGTGTTTTAATTGTCCATTATGTAATGTCTTAATGTAGGTTTGCATTTTGAATGCTATCTTTCTATGTACCACTTAAGAAAAGAACTGTTTCATAAATTCTGTAATTTCATACAAATTTTATTGGTATAATGGTTGATATATTGCTGAAAATTTCTCAAACAGAATTTTACCAGACCTTTGTGGGAAAATAAACATTTATTACACGAAAAATTGCCTACACAAGGATAGTATTTATAGTCACTAGTGGCGTAATTGGTTAGCGTTACTGCCGAAAGCACAAGAGATGTAGATTCGATTTATATCTGCAGACGGAAATTATTATATACATACATTGACACATATTGACATTAGTAGTAAGAAGTTAAATTTATAATAGTCGTTAATGGTAAAATATTTGCTATGACTGGCACTTTATTCCTTTCGCCCAAAACTGGTATAAGCGCTTATCGCTGCAATATCTCTTATTGGGTATTTGTACTTCTCTAATTCTATATTGCTACTTAGCTAAAAACAAAAACAAAAAAATGCTTATAATAGGCTCTCGTCGTATATAGTTGGAAATCACCCTACAAACAAATGCAATGAAACTAGATCAAGTAATGTGATTAACAGCGACGCATTATAAAAGGTGGTATAATGCTGTCACAGAACAATTTCAACATAATTATACACATACGAAATCTACACCGCGAGAGTTGCGACGGTCAAACAAGCGATACAGCTTAAGAAGTTACTGCAACAAAGTACCTACCACACATACAAAAATATATGCAGAAATTCCTTTGCTCATTAAAAAAATAAGAAGGTATATAGGTAGCTATAACCTAATTTGTAATTTCTTCAATGTAAATTAAGTACTATTATTCATTATCCATTAAAATGTTTTATACGTGTTAGATTTACTTGGTACCTGGGACACATCTTTTAACTGTGTTCCAAGGTAGTATTATTCCAGCAATGATTTTCAAAAGTTGTAAAGTTCAACAGGACATGTGTACTAGTTTATTGCTACAAATGTCATTTCTGTACTGCTGCGAATCGTTTATTTACTACTTTCTTACGTAAACACTCCATTAACTACTAAAATTGACAATACAATATTAACTGAGTAAACGTCTTTTATCGGGAACAGATCATTAGTATTAATAACATATAAATTTTGGTTCCAAAAACTGGCCATTGTAGTAGCATTTTTTATGGCACTGATATAGCGGTGCACTACGAAGGAAATTATCTTGCGAAGTTGAACTTAATTTTGCGACTAATTATTCACTTAAGTTAGTCTTATACTACTGTACTTGTTTTTATTTCAAAGTGCAAATTTATCCAGTTAAATCATGTATGTTTAAACAAATTATTAAGAATTTAGCCAAATTTTCTCAATTAAATATAATATACAACAGCAAGAGAAAGTGTAAATTGCCATATTAAACTAGCCTAATTCAACACATTAGGTAATCTTTTTTGCAATACAATTACACCGTTTGGTAACGTAATTCAGCCCATACATGAAATATGAGAAAATTGAGGGTATTTAAAGGTAATATAAGGGAGCAATAATAAATAACTATTTAAAATTTGGAGCACCGATGCCGAAAAAGTATTAACGAATTATTTGTATTTGTGTTTGATACCTAGATATCTAATCATACCTATTATTAAAAATGCAGTGACTAGATTAATTTTTAAATCCATTTAATTGTATATCAAAATACCATAAGTAATTTCTTATCTTTATTTCTATCTTTACACTTCTTCTATAATAAATACGGATGCATACAACGAACATATAAATATCCACCATGAAAAAAAACAAATAACCTAATGATTTTCGAATTATTTTAATTAGTCGACATAGTTTTAAAAGCAGGTTGAAAGGGGCTAAGTACCTACCTAGATTTAGATTTATATTTAATTAAGGGTGATATTGCACTGCGACCTATTTATCTATTCTGCCCCCTTGCATGAGCTGTAAGCTGCTGGGATTTTCCCGCTCTCAGAGCTCCCCATCCAGCCTAAGTGTTTTAATAAACTGCAATAACTGTTATGGTGTCAAAGAAGGTATTTCTTCTTCGTCTATGACGTCTTTGCCAAGATAATTGGCTCGGGTTTCCGCGATAGCGGTGCAGTTAAATGTCAGGTGTTTCGGATTTTCATTCTCCGTCCGCAGAACCTGCAGTCGCTATTCTGTTTTAGACTTATCCTTGTCATGTGTTTCCAAGGAGACAATGTCCTGTAATAAAACCTGTGAAGATGCTTAGTCTGTCTCTATTCAGTTCTAGCAAAGTTTTTTCTATCTTTGAGTTATTTTTTGTAGTTGCTCATCCCTATTCCGCAAAACGGTTCCGGTCCCACAGACAAAGTTGTGACGGCCTTCCTGGCTAATAGATTAGCTTCTTTGTTGCCTCTGATTTCACTATGTCCTGGTACCTAGCATAATGACTATCGGAGAAAATTTAATGCTTTTGACAGTTCCTGTCTAAGTTCAATTGAGGAGTTGATCTCCGTTTGGAAGACACTGGGGTATATTCCCATTGGCTCGGAGTATTTGGTTCCTGGCCCGAATACCCCTGCATCTGATCCTTTGTCGGTTTTAGAACCGTCCACATATCATTTTATGGTGTTTTCTTTCAGGGAGAATATACGAATTGTCCGAGGTAGATGCCGTTACCGATCTGTATTATGTAATCCTCGACGGTGTTACTTTCAATCTTGTCAGGTAGAGGGCATAGAGGTAGGTATTATAGGGTTAAAATTGAGGAGCGAGTTGTGATTGACTTAGGTCTTGCATTTGTAGGATCGGTAACGAAATGGGATAGATCGAAACCACATGGTCTGGTTCTATTGCTTGATCTAGTTTCATTGCATTTTAATTACTTATGGTATTTTGATATACAATTAAATGGATTTAAAAATTAATCTAGTCACTGCATTTTTAATAATAGGTATGATTAGATATCTAGGTATCAAACACAAATACAAATAATTCGTTAATACTTTTTCGGCATCGGTGCTCCAAATTTTAAATAGTTATTTATTATTGCTCCCTTATATTACCTTTAAATACCCTCAATTTTCTCATATTTCATGTATGGGCTGAATTACGTTACCAAACGGTGTAATTGTATTGCAAAAAAGATTACCTAATGTGTTGAATTAGGCTAGTTTAATATGGCAATTTACACTTTCTCTTGCTGTTGTATATTATATTTAATTGAGAAAATTTGGCTAAATTCTTAATAATTTGTTTTAACATACATGATTTAACTGGATAAATTTGCACTTTGAAATAAAAACAAGTACAGTAGTATAAGACTAACTTAAGTGAATAATTAGTCGCAAAATTAAGTTCAACTTCGCAAGATAATTTCCTTCGTAGTGCACCGCTATATCAGTGCCATAAAAAATGCTACTACAATGGCCAGTTTTTGGAACCAAAATTTATATGTTATTAATACTAATGATCTGTTCCCGATAAAAGACGTTTACTCAGTTAATATTGTATTGTCAATTTTAGTAGTTAATGGAGTGTTTACGTAAGAAAGTAGTAAATAAACGATTCGCAGCAGTACAGAAATGACATTTGTAGCAATAAACTAATACACATGTGCTGTTGAACTCTACAACTTTTGAAAATCATTGCTGGAATAATACTACCTTGGTACACAGTTAAAAGATGTGTCCCAGGTACCAAGTAAATCTAACACGTATAAAACATTTTAATAGATAATGAATAATAGTACTTAATTTACATTGAAGAAATTACAAATTAGGTTATAGCTACCTATATACCTTCTTATTTTTTTAATGAGCAAAGGAATTTCTGCATATATTTTTGTATGTGTGGTAGGTACTTTGTTGCAGTAACTTCTTAAGCTGTATCGCTTGTTTGACCGTCGCAACTCTCGCGGTGTAGATTTCGTATGTGTATAATTATGTTGAAATTGTTCTGTGACAGCATTATACCACCTTTTATAATGCGTCGCTGTTAATCACATTACTCCTAACGGCGAATAGTAGGTCGATCCGATTTCAATTCTCCGAGAAAAATATCACTGTCCTTCTAGAGAATTGAAACCCGGCTCCTATCGTTCCGCCTAACCACTGCGGTTATCGACCCGTAACTTCACTTTATTGCTATCCGTTTAGATCGCGTGTGTTACACATTTTTGTAGTTTGATCGTTATCATAAACTAAGGTATATCAATTGAGCAATGTCAAAATTAAGTATATTGTATTCTCTTATGAAAATAATTTTGTGTCTTTTCCACTACTGTATAACTGAATCCGTTTTTTCCTGTCATGCAAGTATTAAGTGTACTCATTAAGACTTAGTGGAGTTAATCGTGTAAAAAGACAAGGAGAAAGCATAACTTCGCTTTATTAAGTTTCAACTTGCAAAACTAGAAAGAAGAAGGTAAAAGCTCAGCTTTCTCAATTTCGCAGTATCAACCCTACTAAACGTTCATAAAATGTATCTCATGTAACGTTTACAGTACGTTAAAGTATAACATTTACAAAATGTTAAATTATAACGTTTATAGAACGTTAAATTATAACGTTTATAGAACGTTAAATTATAACGTTTGTCATAAACCAGAAAAATCTTATGTTTCAATTCATTTTCTTTGATTTAATTTGCCTAATAGTCCATACAATTTCAATTGTTTTTTATTTTTAGACGTATGTCAATATCTCATATGTTTTTTAGGTTTATTATCATTACTAATTCAAGCCAAATCATATTTTCGTAGATATTCAAAGTATATTTTGTTTCAACTTTCGGAAAACTTTTTTCAGAAACATCAATGTATTAATCGCTGCACTTCCAACTCGTAAATTAAATCCAATGTCCGAAAATGTTTTGATATATAAAATATACATTGTTACTTGCGCACGAACAAACCTCACATCTTATAGCATTAATTGTATTGAGGATTGCATGGATTTTAATTTAAACCACTTTTATTTTAATCAGTCTTAGTGTAAATGTAAAAATCTACTAACTAAAAAAGGTGTTTTAGTTATATTCATGATGTTTATCCCAGGTAGCATGTAACATTTTAAAAACGTTATAATAAAGTTATCTGAAGCGTTACTAAAAATGTTGGTGTAACGTTTTAGAAACGTTTTAATGTCACAACAATAAAACGTTATAATTGAACGTCTCATAAACGTTACAATTTAACATTCTATAAACGTTACAGTTTAACGTTCTGTAAACGTTACATGAGAAACATTTTATTAACGTTTTATAGAATTGATACTGGAAAATCGAAAAATGCAGAACTCTTCTTCTAATTTTGCAAGCTAAAACTTAATAAAGGAAAGTTGTGCTCCTGTCTTTTCACACGATTGACTCCACTAAGCCTTGACGAATACACCTAGCACTTGCATTATTAATTTTATTGATTTCAGAAGGTTATATGAAACGGTAACTTTCCGTATCAAGTGAATACTAAGAAAAGATTTATTTATTTATTAGTAAGTCTCTACAGATCCTTTAAGTAGTATCAGTTCTGGAATTTAGAAATATAGGAATGACAGTTTTTCAGATACGCACCTTTTCAGATTTAATCATATTTCTAATAAAACACCATGTATATTGTCCATGAGTTTATTAATTTTGTTAAAGAAGTGTTATGTAAACGAGCTTAAAGAAAAGATCTTCGAAATAATGACAGGCCAATGGGTCGATGGCCGCAAACGGGTCGATGGCCGCAGTGGTTAGGCGGCTGACTATTATTGTGAGAGGACGATAGGCGCCGGGGTTCAATTCTCTGGAGGGACGGTGACATTTTTTCAGAGAGTTTAATCCCGGATCGACTTGCCATTCGCTGTTGGGAGCAAAGTGATTAACAGCGCGGCATCATAAAAGGCGATATTATGCTGTCACAAAGCCAATTGAACACAACATACACACATAAAAACTACACCGCGAGAGTTGCAGTGCTGGCCAGACAAGCGATACAGTTTACGGAGTCACTGCAACTAAGCACCCACCACATAAAAAAAAATGACATCATTCAAAATGTCAACTAATTTACTTCTATATTGATGAACAACTGCTGCCCGTAGATATAGTACCACACGTAGTTCAATAAATGTGCTCGTATATAGTAAGAACAAAGAGAGTAACAGTATAAAAATAAAATGTTTTAGATACTGTTTTAAAATAAATATTTATTCAAAAAGCGCCAGATTTTAGAAGGTAAAAAGCTGATTCAATTATGTAGTAATAGAAAAAACAAAATTATTTTCATAAGGGAATACAATACATTTGACATTACTTGATTGCCATAGTTTAGTTTCTGATAACGATGAAACTACAAAAATGTGTAACACATCCGAATTGAATGAATGGCAGTAAAGTGAAAAATAGGAAGTAAATTCTTTGCCCATCAAAAAATAGGGAAGTAAATAAGCTAATTTTCTAATTTCCTCAAAGTAAATTAAAACACATATATTGTTACCGTTAAAGGAACCAAATATGACGATATCTCTTTAATGTTACATTAACGTTTAGTGAGTAACGTTCAGACAACGTTTTCTTAACATCTATAAACGTTAAACGTTGCAAGTAACCTTTATTAAACCTTTTAAAAAGATTTTTATGCCAGCAGGGTACATAATTCAAGAATACTATGACATTACTGATACAATAGGAACAGTACACGCTCTCGTTCTTGAATTAGGGACCTGCAACTCTGCAGAATTCGCGTACGTAGACCTAACACTTATTCGGCTTCATTTCAAAGTCGTGTATTTGAATAAACATCAATAGAGAATAATTTCGTTTATTATGATAGAAAAATATCAGCTATGTCAGTCCATAGTTTCTCTTCAAGGCAATCCAATTATTTTATTTACTATAATTAGTGACTCTAACTATGTCAAAATAAATGTGCCTTTGACTGTTGCTCTTACTTTAAGTAGTATTTGCGATTTAAAACACACGAACAACAGAGAATCAAATATTCTCTTAAAATCTCTCTCTCTCTCTCTCTGTGACAGTTAAAAATATATTAAAACTTTAACATTATGCATATGTGGCAGTTAAATATGCAATTACGCACAAGTAAATTAACAGTTTGTACTATATCATTGAATGTGTGTATTACAGAAAGGCTCAGGAAAATTAGCTGGCCGTTTATTGGCAGCAGTACTGCCAGGACTGAGCATGCCAGTAAGTATTTCAACACTTATAATTTCAATAATGTTGCAAAGTATTATAAATTTCAAAATTCTTAATTAGATTATTCGTATAAGCCCTAACATAGTCTTCAAACTCTCTAGTTACCGATTTTACCAATGTACATATTTTGTAGGTTCCATCACCGGAGCAGTCCAATGGAAAAGAGGAACAAGGTCTCGATTCCGCTAGCTTTTTCCATGGGTTTATAAAGGGATCCAGTGCCGGAAATATGGTAAGACAGCTTTGCACTTTACATTTATTAAAGAACCAAAATTTCGTTTGAAATACACATATGGAACTCGTATGCATTATGCATAAATGCTAACATTTACGGTACGCTAAATATGTAATTACGCGGTAAAAAAGACTAGTAGTATATAATAAAGTATATACCTAACAAACACTGACTAAAAGCGATAGTTTTCATCATGGATAGGTGAATAAGTGATAAAGTAATTTTTATGACATATAGTATGTGCCAGTGAATACAGTAGGCTACTTAATGGACAATTAACGTGTACTACAGGACGCGTAGTGCGAGATATTTGACATTACGTTTGTCACAGTTCTCGTGTTTTTTATTTCGACAGCTGTTGTTTATTTTATGAACAATTAGCTTAAATGTATGATTTAATGAACTCACAATTAATATTTAACTAAATTGATACACAACTAGTTTTTTAAATAAATGCCCAAAATATCCATCCCCGACATGCTAATATGTACAATATTCTGTTACAAAAGCCTCAAAGTTTTTATGAAAATTAACCACCATGCTGCAGTAATTTTTTCTCTAGCACCTTCAGCAGATATTAAGCAGAAAAGAAGCACAGTTAAATAGCTATTTCAAATAACTTACAAATGAGGTGTCATTCGCACATTGTTGGTGATAATATCACTAAGTCATATAATCTCAAAACAAAAGAATTCCCATCATTTATAATGTAAATAAATTAATTAATACATTAAAGAATTATTCAGAAAACTTTTTTATTGCAATATTTTTATAGAATAAAACATAATTACAATAAATACTCAGAATGATCACAATCATTTTATGGCGCTGTAAATTCTATTTCTCAACTGATCGAAAGTTTGATGACGATTTCAAAACATCACGCTTTTTAAATAACTAAATAAAAAAGAATAAACAGATCAGAGGAATGTGCTCGCCAATATCCATTACAATCGAATTTTTAAATAAAAACCATACCCAAAGAAAAAGTATTTATTTGAACGCTTTTATTAACAGACTAAAGAGAACCCTAGCCAAATGTCCTTTATAGCCCGATGATAGAACGAAAAAATTGTCTCCATTATGGCTTAGATTATATGGCCTCTTAAGGATCCATAAAACAGATAAGTTTGATTTTATGCCTATTAGTCTTATAGTTTTACATATGCAATCACCGACCCATGATCTTTATAGGCGATATAGTAGTAAACTTAGAGATCTCTACCAAGATTCTTTTGAATTTACAATCAAAAATGGCTTACAGGTCATGAATAAACTTATGAATGAAGAATTTCTAAAATCGCGTAATTTTAAAAGCTCCATTCTATCATTAAAATGTCATAAACTTGTATAACCTTTAAGATTAATCTTTGGTTATGTTACAAAATAGACCACTGTTCTAATTAAGAAGCCCATTTCGTAATTATGCGTTTTATTCTCCACTTTATCTACCGTTGTTTCAAATAAACTAACCATTAGATAACGCGCATTATTTGTCAGTTACCTACTATATAAAGATTATCATAAAATACAGAATCCTTACGACCCTCTAGAAAACTTTTGCTATCTACAGAGAAATGCGCAATTATAATAATCATACGTTCTTCATTCCAGGAATGTCATTTTTCTCTCGACAGTTAATGAATAGCGTAGTCAATACTCTTTAAAAATAAAGTGACAATACAATAAACGCTAGGTGTATTAAATATATTAAATATTAAAATGATAAGTATCAGATGACGTAAACACGTACAGTAAGCGCCAGATTTATAGTTCTTGCTTAAGCTTGTGCCGAAGGTTTAACACACGATTTGTCATGACATAGTATCTTAATGTTGATTTGTATCCGATGATCAGTAGACCATTGCCCCAGAAGAACTGTGCCCCAGAGAACTGTTCGCATTTGTGCGATAACATACTTACTCTCTGTTTCTGCGCGCACTCTAAAAAATCGTTGATTATCGGAACAACTGATATTGTAGATGTAGTAACAACAATAAATATTATATTTTACCAGATATATTGCGTTCTTAATTTATTTGGCAAGAAAGCAATATATCCCATAACAAGTTTCCGTTCCGGTAGCAAAAAAAAAAAATTTTAGAATCCAGAAAGAAGCGGCCCCGTCTAATAATCAATCAATATTGGTATAGGGTCTGCATGGGACCCGTTCAATTGTTATATATTACTATGAACACCGCAAATATTTCATATACTATACGCCTTTTAGGTGTACATTGCCGATTTAAATAGAATAGTGTTGTAACTGCAGCATACATACATAGCGCATTCGTCTCTACAGACACTGCTAGAAATGATATAATTCAATAAATATCTTAATTATAAACATATGTTCATTTTTATTGGTAAACTATGAAACGTATACAAATACATCTACAGCTGGTGTTATTTCTGACACAACTTACTTACTACGGTTTCCATAATGTTTAATGTTGTAATGGTCCTGCTATTGACAAGATGAGTCAGAAATATGCATTTCACTGTAAGTATAGTGTTTGTCTGCCAGGTAAGACTTTAATTGAACTTGGAATTATACCAGAGAAGTTATACATATATCCTCTCAGCTTTCAGTTTCAATGATGTAGTTGACCACTTTATGTATTATACTACATACAGTATCTATTGTTGCACCCTTATTGTAAATCCAAACTGAACCGTAGAGCAACTTAAATATACTATATTTTCAAATATGTTTATTATTATCAAATCTGCAGACAATGTATGAGAACTTACAAAAAATGACCTTTCTTTACGATAAATGTTGAGTCAAATTTTCAAAACTAAGAGGAAGAATGCAGTTAGATAACACAAAAACCAGCAATATTCTATTTGGAAGTTATGAAATTAGAACGAGATGCGAATTTTGTATTTACCTATACAGTGATTTTGTTTTTTAGTGTAACCATTAAATGCATTATATTTAATTAGATCATTCTACATCTATGATCTAAACGTCATATACATCAATGCAGATATATGTTAATCCTAGTTCATCTTTAAGAATCAGCTACCCACTATGAATGATGTTGAAAATATTACGTAAACCGTTCTTTTTTTTTCGAAGCATCATTATATTATTATTGTTTCTTAAAGAGAAATACATAACTATCTATACGATGTATTCGAGGATCTAGAATTCATCTTAATCTGCGTTTTTGTATGGATGAAAGCAGGAAGTTACTTCTGCGGCAAAGGAATCTGATAAGTTGCGCTGTTTTAGATTATGAATGAATAATACTTATCAAACATTAACCTAAATTCATAAACATTCACTTGAAAAGAAACTGAATGTGAAAGTATTTTTATATTAATACAGTATCTTCAATATTTTTACCGCGCTATGCAACAAAATTATATAATGGTTAAACTGATAACGACACACAAAGGAAGTGAATCAAACACCTAATCTGTAGCATTTCCTTTGCAATGTATGCACATGTTTGAAAGTGCTTACACTATGTTAGCAAAAAGATTTTTAGTGTTATTACACCTTATATTTTATATAATAAGGGATTTTACCATCAAGTATTTAACTCAAGTTACCCTGATGTACATATGTCTGTGTCAGTTTACTGTGATTTATATCGCGGCGTAATTAAGAGCAGAATAAGTAAAACAATCGTCAACGCAAGCCTTGTATATCACAGGAATACGAGCGCAGCGGGTGTAAATGTATAGGTTTCGAATCCACTAGGAAGTGCGTTTAATGGTTTACACTAACAGTAATCTTTCAATTCCTGAAATATTTCCACTTGTAGGTCAATAAAACAACAATTAATTAAATACCAATTTATTCCAGAACATATAATATTATGTTTTCGTTAATGAGACTTCTTCAGTGTAAGAAAACATAATATTATACTGGATATTATTTGCAATCTGTGGATTGCATTCTGGGCGACTAGAAATGGGACGGACTTCAACTGTGTCCCTCTCACCTCGCAGTAGTATGAATGAGGGCTTCGTTGAACTGATTGAAATTGAAAAGATTGATGCGAGGATAGCATTTTGTAGTAGTTAGACAAGGGTAAAGAACAGTGGTGGGTACTTGGTGTTAGACAGCGATAGCATACAACACACAATTGTCCCGCAGAATAGCATGCGTATTTCTTGACTTTGTTAACTCATAGAAATCATATTTTCATCCTTTTTTTATTCATGTAAAGAGGATTATCACATTAAAAGTTAGCTCTTGGTATGTTCTGGAATAAATTGGTATTTAATTAATCGTTGTTTTATTGACCTACAAGTGGAAATATTTCAGGAATTGAAAGTTAAGTACATAAAGGACACAAAATAGTTATATTAACTAACAGTAATGCTAAACAGTGATATGTATACTAGTTTAGGCGAGTCTTCTCTTGGCATATAAACTAGACTCGTTAATACAGTCCTACATTTAAATTCTATTATATTATTATTTATACATTACTTAGAAAGTATAGAATAGATGATGTAAAGGGCTTTCTAAGCATTGTGTTTGGTGTACCACAGAGCAGTATCCTGGGTGCTTTGATGTATATTATTTTCTCGTATAACATAATCAATTGTTTACATCACTACAAATACCATTTGGATGCGGACGATACGCAAGTGTATTATATCTTTAATATCGAGCAGTTGCATGTAGCTATCTTGAAGTTAAACAACGACCTTCAGCCTTTTTAACCTCCAGTTAAGATTAAAAGAATAGACACTATTCTAATCTAGTTACATAATAGCTATTATTACTTATAACATACAATAATATCATTATAAAACAAAGTAAGTATGTATCTTCTTTTATATTTTTAATAAGGCATACCTGTTGACGTTAACAATTGCCTTGTTCAGTTTCTGGCATTACTGGAAGTAAGGTCAACTTTCTTATTTTAAATAAAGCATTTCGTATATTTTTACATTTTTACAGGTCATTTAAAGAGCAAACCCACATATGTAAATACAGACACAGTTAGGTACTACTGTGGTTATATCGTTGTCTCACAAGGTATTCTCTTCTATAAAGAAAAGAACGTGACCAAACTTTAATGAAATATATCAAGACCGTATGTTAAAAAATCTCTGGGAATTTTCCAAACTATGGAAAAGTTTAAACAACAAAAATATTGCAATCGCACCAACGATATTGGCACATTTCAATGGATACCCAACATGCATTTATTAGAAGTCAAGCTAATGACATGGAATATACTTATTTTCCTATTCAAAAAAAATACTAAAAACGTACAAAATGCGTGATTGTACTATTACCAATGCAAACTCGTCTTGGTTCGTATACTACAGAAATCTGCGATTTCGTAAATATAGTTTGAACAAATCAGCCAAATTTGACACCGAAACTGTTGTTAGTTAGCGAAATATGCACTACAGGACGACAGGACTTAAAAGCGTTGTTAGTTAACTCGAGCGAGAAATTACCAATAAAAGTTTCACAGCAATGCATTGTGCAATTTATAACCGTATGCATTACCCCATCTACGCTGAAAATCTCAATTCAAATGAGAGTTCATGCTTAAATTGTGATAATTTGGTAGCAGATACCCAAGTAGCAATTTGTAACCGAGGTTACAATGCGATCGAAGTTCATATTGTAACGTTTTTGTGCCGTAATATTATAGTCATTATGGTAACTCACGTCATACTAAGACCTGATTGTTACTATAATATAACTATCAACTAAATATCGTTAATAATAGTTACAGACGAGTTGCATTTGTAACTTCCATTGTGGTAACATGTGACGGTACTGTGTCTGCAACGTTTTAATACAGGTTCAGAAAAAAAAGTGTCAAGTAGGGATATTTGCCACCGGTTACAAAAATTCTGTAGCAAATACAGTTGTTGCCACGTGTGAGAGTGGTGTATCTAATCACTTTTACACCAAATTGCAACTAATCCGTTGCACAACCTAGGTTGTATTACCATGATAGAACCGTATAGACACCAAAAATTGCTGCTTGGGAAAGTAGGTGCCCCAGCACATTCTACCCGTAAAATTAACAATATATTAACGGAAATGTTTGCATGAAATAGTTACTAAGTTTTCCGATTTAATACCGCGCCGTGCGATGCTTTCACCTTTTCTATTTCATGGTTACCATTTTAGTTTCGCCTGCTTTGCTTTAGAATTTTGATGTAAATTTACTTTATTGTTCAATTCCGTTTGTTTAGATTCATTTGTATTTGTAAAAATTTCTCGATAATTCTTTCGACTTCTTGCTGATCGTTGGTTGTAAAATTTTATGTCCTTCACTAAATGTTGGACACATTTGTTCTATTATCTCATTTTATTTATTACATATGGCGAATATGAATAAACATTCATTTTTCAAATCAATAAGGTCTACTTTTCATGATACCCAGCTACAGGTACAAGTGCAAATGCGAATGCGACTAATAAAAAAAAACAGTAACTTTGTAAAATAAACAAGCTACGCATCCATGCTTTCATATTATATAACTAAACAGTTTATTCACTCACCTACCAAGCTCCAATTGGAGGTTAATTAACCTGCAAATATTTCGTATTTCAAAATATTTGCAGATGGTGGATCACGTTTAATCGTACCTACCCAATTACCAATTTTGAATTATTGAATTCCGTTTAGTTTGCTGAATACTTCTAGTAGATCATTCTCATCAACTTGTATGAAAAGTTTGAGGTGAGTTTTCAAACACAAATTATTCAAGAATTATCGACAGATTCTTGAATCTCACATAACAATGATGTTGTTTATTGCTACTATAAATGTGGAAAGATATTGTAATAATTAATTACATACATAATGATGAGGTGTGTAGAAGATATGTTCAATAGCTAATAAGGCAATTATAAATACAATAGAATTATTTTATGAATTCTTTAATAAACGCATAGTAGTCTTCTTTTGTAATATATATTAAGTATATAGGACAACAGGATGCACAATGTACCTAAAATGTTTACAAATCAATCAAAAACTGACCATATAAAATATAAAGAAACTATACATTTGATCAAACGAAAATCAATAATATCATATTTCTTCACTCGTGCTTAGCTTTGAAAGGATCGCAAAGGTCATTGCATAAATTCATCTGTACTGAAATTTTAATACTTGCATCAATAGTTTTGGTAATTTGCTGAGATGATCGCGGCTTCCACTGTGAACAACATCCAATTATTATCGCTCCACTGCTAGGAAGTTAGACCATTATAACTAATAACGCAAATTGATCCTAATAATGTAATATGCTGTAATAACAGCATATTACATTATTAGCCATTCACAATAAAGTAGCAATCCAGAATGTTCTTAAAAAATACGGAAATGATCTCTATAACTTTTAAGAAAACAATCTTTCGGCGAACAAGGCGCCGTATTTTTTGTTATATACAGTCTAATTATGTTTACGCAAGTATGTATGCAGCATGTATGCTTATAAATAATACGGGAATTACATAAGTTTAGGAATAATTTCATGCATTTACATATAAGAATAAAGTTTTTGCTTGTTTTGTAATCCCTTTAAGTAAAAGTGATTTGCGATCCTCTTTAGAGTATTTTAAAAAGCGACATATTACAAAAACAACATCAATTACGTACAATTATTTAGGTATTTATAAACTTTCGCGAACTTTCGCGTTTGTCAGATTCCCTAGCATTTATTAAATTGAAAATATGTATTTTTATTTTGTATTATGTATCTTGTCCAACAAAAACACAACAACTATTTGATTATAAAAAAGATCTTGACGTGTATCTAATGCTATTATATTATGATTTAACATGACACCAATGACTTTTAATTGAAAGTCTTGCTTACACACATATGGTAATTCAAATGATAAATGATCCTAACTTTAATTGTTTAGACTGTTCATGTCAAATTTCAATGTCGCATGTTTTACATAACTACACAATATTATGTGTTTTATATCCCGTACTAGAAAAAAATCTAAAACTAGTCTAGTGTCATGTGCTATTACTGACACAAGACACAATATATCTCAAAATTTTGTATGCTCTATGAAGTATACTGAGCTAAAATTAAAAGAAGATAGTAAATAAATTAATCTGAAAGGGTCACCTGTACTTTTCATCGGACATTAAAGTATAGGGTTTACCAGGGATGACCAAAGAGATGTAGCAAAGAATGCTACTCAAAATTTGATTAACGCGTTAACAGGTCATACAATTCAAAGTCCAAACCATATAACAAGCGTCAATAAACCTTCAAATAAGTTTATCATTTTAAAAACTGAAATATTTCGTTTACTTGAGATAAAATTGGAGAGTATTCTAACTTTATCGCTAACGTAATTAAAACTTTTCTATCAGGTGAAACAGCTCGGTAGTTTAATATCACTGAAGGCAAGTATTATTCATCAACTTTGTTCATGGACCACATGCTGGGGGAAAAAAGACAAACTGTTCTCAAATCCTTTTTGTTAGTCAAAGACCTATCGAGGTCTATTTTACGCAGAAGTGTCCCAAAACTCAACATTTAACTCCAGCACTACAAGATAATTACATTATTAAACATTTATAACACCGAAGTATTTTATTTTCTTGGCGTAAGTACATGTACATATATATAATGTAATTTTCCAACCGCCAATTAATTAAGCATATTTTTATTATATATTTAAATATGTCGTCCGGAGGTGGAGTCGAACACCGTTGCCTTACCGGCGACTTTCGACTACCACTTATAAGAGTATTATAAAGACTTACACACTTATAAGAGTATTAATTGGCGATTGGAAAATTACATTATATATTATATTAGACATTTACTACGCCACAAAAAATTGTAGAATTGGCCAACAACTACCTAATACGTATCTATAATGAAATGTATAGGGTAGGACTCTATATAGAGTAAAATTATATTTCTTATATCCTTTCTATACATTTTTATATGAGTTATGTATATATAAAAACATAGTTTAAGTGCATACCACTACAAAGTTATATCCCACAAAACCAAACATATTTGCAACATCACTATTCGGAATATAACGAATGAACTATTAAATTAAAATTTATTTGTCGGTATCTTTTTTGTTTTAAGTAAGTAATCAGGATAGATAAGAAATTTGTTTAAAATTAATAAAAAAAAATTGTTAGAAAAGTATTACAGATTTTAATTATTTCCTCAAATAAAATACTGCAATGACATGTCCTTTCTTATATTTCGAACTATATACATATTTGTAACACCCATATTTGACAGCAAACTTTGAATTGTTTTGGTTTTATCAACACGAGGATTATCCTAACCGGTAAACTTCCACGTTTACACCTACTATAATATTATTCAGAGCCTATTGAACTAAAATAATGCAAAAATAACAATGTAATAATATCAAATCCACACTTAAGCGCTGTTAAAATATAGTGTAATAAACAGTTTTGTAAAGCACTTTGCTGTAGCATTTGCTATACCTAAGTTCAACACTTTACTGTACTAGTTGCAGTAATTTACAATTATTCTGAACTTGTCCTTTCTAATAAGACTAAAATTTAATAAATTCCGTTCACGGGAAGTAGAATAATTTAAATTTATAGAAGAAATTCTTATAATTCACACGTTTCTCAAGATATCTTCGGATAGGTAAAAGATAGCGATACCCGGTTTTTGCTGATTTGTTGGTAATTTAGCCTACTTTTTTAATTTGTGGTCAAACGTGTATGTTTCCATTTAATATTTCCGATAAAAAATTTAAACAGCGCTGTCTAGCATGCACGTGACTTATTATATTGGTTCAAATTTGTAAGCATTAGATCGGAGGACTAATGCTGTTTTCAACGAGATTAAGTTTGCAAAATTCGATTCAACAGAGCCGCAGTTATAAGCGTTCCTTCAAATCAAAGGTTCCTCTCTTCCTCTCCCCTTATTTGACAAAATACAAAAAATTCGTCTAGTGTAAAACATGCGGAATTTTCTGAAAAATCGATTTTTATATTTGTAATAGATTTTAAGTTGGTAAATTTGTATAGAAGAATTTAAATATTTGGTATTCAGTTCTAGTGGTCATTCTACATTTTCCAAATAATTTCCAATTGTTTCACGGGGCCACTTTAGTCGGTGATATTTTTTCCGAAGCTGTACTGTAAACCGTTTCTGAGATATGACCGAGCGCCATTTTTAGTTGGCCACCCAGTACATGAAATTTGCTAGATTGTATGTATTCTTTTAGTACGGAGAATTTTTTGGTTCATTATTGATTTGTTGCTGTTTTCAGAAGGTATAGACATATGTCTATTGTTGAGTGGATTTTTCCATATTTTGGATGTCAGTTATGTTTAATGATTTTATTAATGAAATTTCAGGGGTAATTGGAGTTAGCAAATACGAGTATTTTTCATTTTGTTTAGGTTAAAATTAAATGGTTAATTTTTGTAAAAATAAGAACATTGATAGGTTACATTGATAACTGTGCTTTCTTATATTTCACATGGCAGTTCAAATACCGTCCAGAATGTGTTTATAACTAATTTTTAAATCAAGGAAATCCATTGATTCATTTCTTGGTCCGAGGAGAATTGAGTTCTAATGTTGAATGCCTTAAAATAATTTAGAATTTGTGTCTTTATTTATCGGTACAGCTAAGATGCAATAATCAACATATCTCTTGAAGAAGGGAATAATTATGGATGGCAGTTTCCTTTTCTTATTCTTCAATAACCTATTTAGCAAGTAAGGCGTAGTTAAGTAAACGTATTGCTATATTGTAAAGTTGGATGTATGTACTGTTTAGCATTAAAGATAAAATAGAAATCTTTCAAACACATTTTGGTTGCGTGAAAATGTGTATTACTCTTTTGAGTTTGGAAATTATCTTACCCACATGTTAGACTGATGTGGAGATACAGATGAATGAATTTCAAAACTTGCCCTACTTTTAAAATGTAAGCGACTATTGTTTGTGCAATCTTTTTCCTGCCGGACTATTATGAAGAAATAACTCACATCACATGTAATAAACATAGTGTTATTCATTATTTTAAACCACCTCTGCTGTTTTAGAATATTACTTATAAATATATTGCATTTTCCTTTACTAATTTCTATCAACGCAACGTAACTGGTCTGTATTTCAAGCGATAGTAATCACCGCATGTTTTTTTCGTAAAACAAATCTTTCATAGAAGGATACTAAATGCTTACTATACCATACACTCAGAAAAGGTACCGAAAAGGAAAAATATCATCTTAAAGGCATATATTTATTCATGTTCATAATAAAACTAAATAAGCATTGGATGAAATAATAACGAAGCAGTAAAAGACAATCTTGGATTTTGGTAAGCATAAGTTATGCTTACTAAAAAAATGTTATGCTGCATAACATTTTTCCGCAGATAAATTACTCTAAACTAAAGATATTTCACATCATCAAACTTTTACCTGGTTAGTAACAGTTTAATCGATCGGTGTTTCTATTTTCGAAAATTTAACAATTTAAACTCAATCTTAACTAAAAATTAAACAACAAACTCCTCATTTCAAAATAATACATATATACAATCTACCATGTACAAACTGCCCCAGTGGCCATTTTCACGTTTAATCGGAACTATTTTTCTTTATGTTGAAATAAAAATTGAGCAAACATTTTTATTCAAACAGTAAATGTGTTTTTCTTTAAAATTAAATCCGGCGCTCTTGTTGGGACACTTTTATAAAGAAACGGGGCATTTGCAGATTATTACACAAGACACTTTAAATATCACAACTCACTTCATCAACCGGTCTCTAAACCATGTTGTTGCTCGAGGATTTTTTTCGATTATATCATAAGCAGGTTAGTATAACAGTTCTTAAAACTTTTTTAATGGCGAGCAAAATTAATTGTTCCCCGATAGTATACGGTTTTTTTAAATTTTACTACAACTATAGAGGTATTGTAAATCGCTTGCAAATCATCATCGCTTCCGTGTTACGTCGAAGCGAATATACTATCCATCCTGGGTCTGTTGTGAAGTTTTTCTCTAAGTATTTGAAAGTATTTTATGGTTAGGAAAAACCTCCGAAGAGTTCATTGACCAAGGTGCATATAACATCACCGACTAGGAAGTCAATTAAAACTGACACTATAACAGAATAAACTAAATTCTATTTTAGAGGAAGACATTTTCGAACAAAAATTTAAAAAATATATAATGTTTTAAACATTTGTTATTTTTCCGTAGAGTCTTTTATTACTTTGTTATCATGTTTTGTTTTCTTCAATCGTTTCTGAAAACAACTTTAAAGCAGAAGCAAACTAAATTGTTTTTCTCGCAATACGCGTTTTGATCATTAGCGTCTAATTTATATCCTCGACACGGCCAACTAACTATTAAATGCTTTTCGTCGTTTTTCACAAAAATCCTCATAAAACAACATATCTATTACTTTTTTTGTAATTATCCAGTTTTATGTGAAATGCCCTATCAAACAATAGAAAGAAAAGTACATATGTATATGTAGCCATAACGACATATCGATGACGTTATAAATGCAATGTCGAACAGAATTGCTTCGGCTACCCAAATATAGTGTTGTATAAAAATATTGTATTCGTTGGAGCACTTTTACGAAAAACAATTGTCACTCTGTGAATTTTGTTCCCTACTTTACAATTCCACTATATATACAGAGTGATTCAAAAGAATATGTGAATATTTTAGATACGTATTTAGGGACCCAAAATCAATATAGAAGTTCTTATAACACGTGTCTTATTCTCAACCGTTACAGAAATACAGGGGTAAATATTTTATGAACTGTACATGTAATACGGATTGAGAATAGATTGTAGACTATGTTGGTATGCAGCTGCCATTTTCACTGATTAAGACTGTATCGAATATCAACTTTCTTGAAACTAAATAACCTAGAAAAGTTATGATTTGTATTTTTTGAAAATTCATTTTGACTTTGGTACTGATTTCACTATGCCTACAACATTATCTCATTGTTAATATGCTGATATGATATTCGTTTATAGCTTTTGCAATAAAAGTTCAAATCTTGCAATCAACGAGTACCAGCGTTGTTTTCGGAATCGAAGAGTACCAGATAAAAGGGTTATACAACAAGGTTTTACCGCTGCCGGAGAACCAGATATGTTTCCTAGTGCGAGAACAGTATCTGAATGGGAATCTGGACTTGATGTTGAACAAGAAAAGGCTATCATTAACGTCGTGAAAAACGATCCAAGCATAAGCACAAAGAGATTGCAGATATGTTTTAAATTGCACAATCGTCTGCTTGGAGGAATTTTCACATGAACTGTTTACATCCATTTCATTTACAACGAGTTCAACATTTGCAAGGTGGTGATTTTGCGTTAAGGATACAATTCTGCAATTGGATAAATGAAAATCAAAGACTGTATAAGTATGTTATGGGGGCTGCTGGATTTTGAAGCAAAGTAAATAATACTAAAAAAAATAAAACAAAAGTAAAAACTAGAGAGAATACAAAAAATACATACAATTTAGTCAAACTCGATGTTTCACCACTAATATAAGTGGCTTCTTTAGGAGGAAAACTAGCTGAGGGGTGTCAGAAGATCACGGTAACTCGACGTATAAACCACACTAGAGGCGAAAACTTTCTGACAGAGACAAAAACTGGACGAGGGTGGCACTGCCAGAAGGTTTTCGCCTTTGCTCGCCTTGTTCCTGATGAAGCTACTTACATTAGGAGCAAAACGTCGAGTTTGAGTAAGTTGTATGTATTTTAGGATTTTTATTTTTTACTTTTTTATTTTTGTGTTGTATTATTTACTTTACTACAACACGGTCAAAACCCGGAAGCTCTCATAACATACTTATACAGTCTTTGAGAGCGACCAAAGCTATTCATCAGAGAGTTGACTCATGTTGTATGAAGCAAGTGGTTGTATTTTTTAAACTATACTATACTAGTGTGTTATAAAGAATTTAATAAAAAAATCGCATTGAATATTGCGTTGAATACGTACCTAAAATATTGACATATCCTCCTGAATTACCTTGTATATCTAACCTCATATGATTATATATAGCTTACTCTAATATGCAACATAACAATTAAACCAAAACCTTTTCTTAGTAATTTTCGTATCTTGTTAAGAATTTTTTTTTACTATTATTGGCAAAAAATTCCAAATGAAAACCTATATTTTATATATGACAACGGACCATACTAAAAAAAAAGCAGGAAATATACAATGTAAAGTGCAGAAACTGTAACAGCTGTTATGTACTTCCACCACTGGGATGTAGTCCTAGCCCATATTATGGAACACTATACTAAGATAGGTAGCCATTGGCAATTTACATGAATGGACGCTTATACAGTACAAATTCTGTAGAACATGCGCTTTAAATTAGACATGAAATCTCTTCAATTCTCCTGGCTTCATCATTAGAAAGTTTTGTCTAACAAGTCGGCAGATCTTCACCAACCGTCCGCCTTAAACAGTAACTTCTCGACAACTTTGATATACGAAAGAACAAATTTCAAAACGCTTGATCTTCACTGGGACCGGAAAAGGTTTCTTGTTTTGCAAAATAGAGCTTACAGGTCGTTCTTCTTCTAATGCTACAAAACGCAGGATTCTCTCTCCTGTACCAAACATTGTCGATTCTTTGGTTTAGTTACTCCTTTAACGGTAAGAGGCAAATTCTGTGTATCGATTGGGATAGAAATAGAATTGACACTACTTAGAGCTCAATTGCAATTTTTCCATGATCTTAAAGTTCCACCAGAGGCGGCTGCTGTGTGTAACTTTTCGGTGCACAGAAGTTAGCGGCACATCGGCTACCTATGCAAATCTGGAATTTATGCATAGGTAACCGATGTGCCGCTAACTTCTGTGCATCGAAAAGTGACACGCAGCAGCCGCCGCTGGTGGAACTTTAAGATCATGGAAAAATTGCAATTGAGCTCCACGCTGTCTTTTTTTCTTATGCAGAAATTCAACTACATAGATTCTCTAATGTCAGTCAACATCCTCTACGATGGGGTATTGGAGTTGGACCTGACGGCGGATGCCATGTGTGTTGCTTTCGCTGATGATTTAGTTCTGGTGGTGGAGGCAACAGATGAATTTACACTGATGCGAAACACGAACATTTGCTTGGGATTCATAGCGCCATGGATGAAAGATCATCGGCTGGAGCTTGGACTGAGCAAGACGGAGGCATTATTGCTGAAGGGAAAAAGAAAAAGGGACCACGTGAACTTCACCTTTGCCGGAGTGAATCTTAAACCTGTAAAAACTGTGACTTACCTAGGTGTGGTGCTGGACGAAAGAGGGTCGTTTGGGGCGCACGTGTACAAGGCAAGAAGCAATGCCGAAAAGAAAATGGACATGCTCACCAAACTGATGCCAAATGTGAAAGGCCCAAGCAGTGGAAAGAGGGCAGTACTCTGTAGTGCGGTCCATAACATGCTCCTATATGAATCCCCGATATGGTGTAAAGGGGTGGACATACAGAAGTATCGAAAACTCTTGGAAGTATCGCAAAGGAATATGCTTCTCCGCGTGGCGTCCTCGTACAGAACTGTTTCCCTAGCGGTGTTACAGGTGATCGCTGGAATGATCACGATAGAACTTCTGGTCAAAGAAAGGGCGTATGTCTATGAGAACAGACACGAAGACTACAAGATCGTAAGAAAACGAGCTAGAGCGGAACACTAGATGACTGGCAGAAGATATGGGAAAAGGAGAATGATAAGGCACAATGGACGAAGCGGCTGATTAGTCATGTCGCAGGATGGCTGTCATGTGAACACCGTCGTGTCGACTACTTCTTGACACATGTTCTGACTAGACATGGATCATACCGCGCTTTCGGCAAACGTATCAACATGGACAGTAGTGATGAGTGCTTCTACTGTGGAGAGGTCGACACAGTGGAGCATACTGTATTCGACTGTAACCGATGGGATCTATATCGAGGGAGGGCAGCAGGTGCAGCGGGCTGCAGGATAACACCAGAGACAATGATTCCCTTGATGTTGGAAAGTAGGAGCCAATGGGAAGCGATACATAACATGACGATGGATATAATGTCGAGGAAAGAGGCCGACGAACGAGCCAGACAGAGAACAGTAGCTGCTGCTGCAACCTAGGATAGTGGGAAGGACAAGATCATAGGAATTTATAGACATGCCGGTAGTACCCGACGCCATATCACCAATAGTTCCGGGTAGTACAGAGGGCATATGAGGGGTTTTAGTAGGTACGAGTCCCACACACCAATGTGCGATGGACCCAAGCACTTGGCGTGCATTATGCATTTCCCCGGGCGAAAAAAATGCCAGTCATTTGACATATAGAGTTTGATTATATGTACGCTGGGTCACTTCTGTCGGCCATATGCTTACCAATTTCTTAATTTTCAAATCGCGTGTCGCATCTTTACACACGATTACAATTCCCAAACTAAAACTCCGCGCTGCTGTCAGGTTTAGCGAATTGGTCTGCAAAGTAAATGACACAGTAAAATTAAGGTTTCATCATATATTCCTATTTTATATGCACTGTTTTATAACAACAACATGCGAAAGCAACATTATTATATTGTCATCTTTCAATTCCTAAAATATTTGCGTGTCATCCTTGCGCAAAATCGTGAAGCGTTCCACATTTTTTGGAATAAATCGGTATTTAATTTTTTTTTAATGTGTGGTGGGTGCTTAGTTGCAGTGACTCCGTAAGCTGTATTACTTGTCTGGCTATCACTGCAACTCTTGCGGTGTAGTTTAGTGTGTGTAAGCTGTGTTAAATGGCTTTGTGACAGCATCATATCGCCATTTATGATGCCGCGCTGTTAATCACTTTGCTCCCAACAGCGAATGGCAAGTCGATCCGGGATTAAACTCTGTGAAAAAATGTCACCGTCCCTCAAGAGAATTGAACCCCGGCACCTATCGTCCTCTCACAACAATAGTCAGCCGCCTAACCACTGCGGCCATCGACCCGGTTGTTAATTGTTGTTTTATTGACCTATAAGTGGAAATATTTCAGGAATTGAAAGATAAGTACATAAAGGTCACAAAATAGATATATTAATTATATTGTCAATAAGTATGTGTAAACATATTTCCGTTATTAAGATTTAAAATAAAATACAAATGCACTAGAGAATTACAACAGCAGAAAAGCGAACAACTTCCAAAATAAAAAAGAAAAACAGTATCACTATTACAATCAAATTATATGTACATATATATTAAATTTACTTCGATACAACGCCCCAATAATGTAAAATTAATTACTAAAAAGCATATATAGGTACCTGAATTAATTTGTTTGACGGCAATTAGTTTCTTTAAAAAGTATCGCACTTTCGAGATTGTCAAATAAGTCGAAAACTGACAAGTGTATGAAACTTTTAACAAACAATTAATTTAAAAAAAAACATCAGAATACCTTGTCAATTTGAAGTAGCCGGTATATGTTGACTAAATTTTAAATTCTAGCTAAAGCCAAGAATGACGTGTGATGTGTTAATTAAATTATTATTGTGCAAAATACTGTCAAAGATTGTTAAAAAATTCATAACTTTGGAAAATTATCAAAACTATAAAATTAAAAGTTTAGCAAGCAAAAGCATTGCAATAGCATTTAAAAGTTGTAAACTCTTATAAACCTCTCTTATATATTTTATAACTTTTCCGAAGAAGATGTTGAATTGACCTTTGTTAAAAATCGAGCACAACATGTCGATTTCTTTTTTACTTATGTGTGAATATTTGAAGCGTTCTAATATAATCTTTTTGTTTCAGACTGGAAACAGTAATGGAAATGTTTTATCAAATGTAAGTACATGCACATTTAATAAATTGAAATACAAAAAATACATGTATTTCAGGTTAAACAAACAGTATTCAAGACAGCATTTTCCTTCATTTCATCTTTCTTTACGAAGCCCACGAAAAATAATTGGTCCTAAAATATGGAATTATTTCATAGTAGCGAGAATGTACATACGTTTATTTTACTCCCAAAATTTCTATTTAAAGGCATTGCCCGCTTCAGATTACGGCGCACTTTCCTGTCAACGATCTTTTATGTATTAAATACTTTCACTTAAAAAATAGGAAAATCCCGCAATGACGTGGGACGTATCTTACAAAATACTTGAAGTGTATGGGATGCTTTCTTTAAATTAAGTCGAGGAAATTACTATCACATTATGTAATTATTAAAAATTGGAACTACATATCTAATACAAATTAAAATTACTTGCATTGTTCAGATATAAATATAAATATAAATAAAAGACAGATTTGCTCCTTTACAGCTTGGCTAAAATATGTATAATGAAATGTGTATAATCTTACCGTATACAGAATTCATTCTCCACTCTAACATTATAGTTCTCGCATTGTAATTCAGTATTTACATAGGTAACGATAATAAATTTTTCCTACATCTTCTCTACGCACATATGTATGTATGTAAGTACAGTAAAATTTGAAATATGTGAAATTAAATGTGTCTCCGTGGATATATTTGATTAATTGTGTGGTGTAATAATATTATACATGCTGATATTCATTAGATATATCAAGAAATATCATTGACAGACAGAATTTGGTTATGAAAAACATATGATGATCTTTGATCGACGAATGCCTTGGAAACAGAATGTTATATAAACGAATTAAGTCATAAGTTAAAATTACCATAGAAATTGTATCCAAGAGCACATATTATAAGTATAATAATAAGTTTCAACATTTATGAATGACATTATAAATCTTGAAAATATGTTTCTTTTTTTTTGTATCACATCTAGAATAAATATATTGGAAATTAAGTAGTTAGAAAGAATGTAATTACTTACACTTTTTTTGTAATGCACTTATGGCACACCAAATTAAAGTGCATATAACACACCTCTACCATAAATAATGCAATTTAAACAAGTATTTTTAAATTTTTGAGTGTTTGTAAACAAAACATTCATTCCATGTGAATCCAAGGCCTGAATTGAAAGCACGAAGATCTATTCTGCAAACTCATTAACGTCTGAGGACATGTGGAAGATCATCAGAGGGTTATAGAGAGTTAACATAGAGATTAACATTGTTGAGTGCAGCAGTGAACTTTCGGATCGACTGAAAGAAGTATATGACAGGTGTAAAAACGAACTTAGGCGACAGATTCCTATCGCACGGAAAAATGAACGGCGAGCGCTGTATGATGAGCTCAATAAAGCTTAATTCACACATATAGGGTCGTACATGGCCCGTGCACAGACCGTGTCGTGTTATTCTAAATCGCAAAAACGAGTTTTCCATATAAATTACGCGAAAGCGACCGCTTCTCATTCACAGCTATGATACTGTGCACCGACTAGACTACGATCATATCGTCTTCGATCACTTTGAGGAACAACTTTAGACATCTCGGTATGAACACAGTCGATGCACGACACTATTAGGTGTGAATTGCACCAAACCATCAAAGCTCACCTTAGAATTATCGTAGGACTGGCACTAACGTAATCGGGAATGTACGTGATAGCTTCGTCTTCCATTTCGTATTATGTTTTTGAATTTTTGGCTGAATTATCTGCAGCAAGTGAGGGCTCATCCTAAAATTTTATAAAATTTCGCCGGATGATCTCTTAACTTGTAAAAAATCGTATGGAATTCGCCTTCTTCGTCCCGCGCTCTCCCTAACTTATGAACCCAATTCTTCCGTTTTTTCTTTTCACTCTCTAGCACCATGCAGCACCATCCTACACAAGCAATAATTAGGTTTTCCTTGTCAAAATTAATCTTGTCTATGTTAAATTGACTATGGTACTAAGAGATGCTGGCCGTCCTTTCGCAACATGACACGATCGGTGCACGGTCGATGCACAGCCACATATATGTGAATTGCTACAGCCTCATCGTGATCCAACACAGTCCGTGCACGGTCCATGCAGGACCCTATATGTGTGAATAAAACTTAATGATGTTTCGAGTGGTCGGTATAGGGTACTAGTAAAACAAATAGACAACCAATCACAGCCAAATTTATTGCTGGAAAAAGAAAGACATAGTGGAGATGTAAGTCTCTTTACTCTGGAATGCGAAATACCGCTCAAAGCAATTTAAGAAGCGGTACTTGTTGTTCTTAAGTGGATTCTGAAGGTGCTAAACAGCCTACTGAAACAACAAGACTGTCCGCCAAGGTGGAACACGACTAAATTAATACTTATATCAAATGAAAGAAAACCCGGACAAGCGCCAACATACATACCGATCTATTTGTTAAATACCTTCAGTAAATTGTATGAAATACTGATCCGGGTCAGACTGGAGATGGAGCTACAAGAAGAGGGTGGACTGTTAAAGCACCAGTTTCGCTTTCGTAAGGAATCCACGATGGAGGCCATTGAAATTAAAATAAATGTGACTAAGGAAAAGTGGTGGGTGACATTAAAAGTGCTATTTTACCTCACCAGCTTGCAATATTACCATATCGAAACTTGGAAAATAAAAAGTCTGTCCGTAGTTGATAAATATCTCCGGTTGCTTCCAAAACAGAACTCACAAGACTGAGGCTATAGTACTTAAGGGACCTGGCAATAGGACAGAATTTTATTTTAAGCTGGCAGAAACTGAAATCATACCCAGAAACAGTGTTAGGTACCATGGATTAACGGTTGATCAGAGACTGACGTTTGGGAAGCACCCAAAAAAAGTACCAGAGGAAGCTGAGAAGAAGAGCACTACTGAGCCTGATGCCCAACGTGGAAGGCTCCAGGAGTAGCAGAAGGCATGTACTCTGTCGTGCGGTTTCCTCAACTTTATTATATGGATACAATAATGCAATTTTTCCCAAACGCCAATTATTTAAACATATTTTTATATAAAAATATGCCGTCCCGAAGTGGAGTCGAACCACCATGTAGGGCTATCGCGGCTCTACCACAAACCGTTGCGACCACCGGGGGCTTCGACTACACAAGTAAACTTCACAAATATATGCGAACGAGATGTTAATGTATTATATGGAGCCTCCATATTATACGGAGCGTTGGAATTAGCGAAACACCGAAATCTATTTGAGAAGGTTTAAAGAAGTTCCTGCTAAGAGTCGTGTCTGTTTCTACAACCGTGCCCGCTAAGGCTGTCTGAGTGGTGGCAGAGTAATGGCAAAAGAAAGATAGTTTATATGCCACCGAAGGGGAAAACCAGCAATATCCAACCAAGTAAGGGAACCGATTTTGCGTGAATAGCAAGACGAGTGAGATACCAATGACATCATAGACAAAACATTAATACCAAATATTAAAGATGTGGCTGCAGTACGAGCATAGTGAAGTGGGCTACCATACGTGGAAAAGCTGAAAATGTATTCAGTGTAAAATCCAGAGCATACCTTTCTCTACTATAATAAATGGAAAAATATAAGAGGACAGGCGTATGCGAAGTTCGGAAGACAACTAATGTTAGAGAATTTTGAGGATGTGTTAACAGAAAATGAATCCAGCTGAATAGTAGTCAGTGACCTTGCAAAACGGATAATGGAAGGCAAGGAGACAGTCATCCTCTCGACTAGAAAAAAAAATTACGTTAGGAAAGATGATTAGAAATTCTGAACTCCTAATCTTCAAACACCACGGGAAAGGGAAGACGTAAAGAATTAGAAACAGCAAGAAAAGACAGCCCAGCATTCGAAACTAAATGTCCCTGAGAGGACAGTACAAAACTGATAGGGATGGTTCAGGTGACCCACTAGTTCTGGCACTAAGTCGACTGCGTTCACAATAATCATAATATAATTATATGTAATAATATTATGGCCATTTCGTTACTTACGGCGTTTTAATTACTCTGAAAAAAATTATCAAAGTGACATTCTGTTTTAGAGAAATGAAATTCACTTAAAAACAGCCTTTATTTACTTAATAAAAATGTTGAATGTTGAAAAATTCGCATTTAGTTTGAAAAGATAGTACATGGCTATACCGGATCTCTGCTGAAGCAACGATGGAGGCGTGTCTATATCCCCACTATAACTCGCTGCAGTCTTAGCGAACTTATTTGCCAGCTCGTTTAGCTCGGCTATTAGTAGTTAGTCAGAAATTTAAAAAAAAACTCATATTTATGGAAACAATTCATTTATATTTAAAAAAATATATGTTTTCAGTGTTCAAATAAAATAATTGTTTAGTTTCATTCCCTTTTCAAACTTCATACTTAACACAAGTATATGATGCCGACAAGCCTGATATTACGATTATCAATCTATCGCTCTGGTTAACGGAGGAGAGTACATATACGTAGGCACTACGTAGTCAGCGCATTGTGGGGACTGATACATGCGCTATACAATCTTTGCGTTTACAGAGATCCTACCGGTATATGTATACAGATTAGCCGGGCAATTATCTAGGAATAGAAAACGATCCAATGAGTACGAGTGAATAGAGCCTACAGATGTGTTAATATTAAACAGACGAGTGCGGCGATCCCTTGAATGCGTGACTAGCAACAACGCAAGTGATCGTTCTATCGCCGCATTCGTCTGTTTAATATCCACACATATGTACGCTCTATTCACTCGTACTCATTGGATCTTTTCCTATACCTAGATAATTACTCGGTCAATCTGTATATAATAACTGCGCAGTGAAAAAGATTAGTAAGTACGGGTTAATGAAGCGAAGAAAACAGGATTCCAAAACCAAAGAGTGAGTAACCATCATCACGGTTGAGCTTCTGGCAGTGTCTGTGGACTTCGATAGCTTCTCTTACCTTTCGAGGAAAATTTATTATACTGTGTATTTACACTTTTTTTTGTTTTTCTCAAGATTGAGTTATTATTTAGAATTCATCATTAGTCTTATCTTAGTCTCATATTGTGTTTTATTTCAATGTTTCTTTTTTATGTATTTTTTAATATTATATATATAGGTATATTATATTAATAATTTATAATTATTTTTGTAAATAAGTGAAAGCATTTTTTTTGATTGGGGATTTTATTAATAAAAATTAATAAAATTGCAACAGAACTTTTTCTTATCCCCAACAAATGTTAATTGAAAAAATGAAATTGAAAAAACGACTCCTCAACAAAACGACTTCACAACAAATGCTATCTTTAGCTCTGCATTACCTACAAATCAAAATATTTACAGATATAATTTTCGTAAATGCAACTACAATCAACTTTATGCTGATCTAATAGTACTGATGGTCATTTTTGAACAATCTAAGCGATGTCGATGATGCACTCGATAAATTTTATGCTAATTTATAAAAGAAAATTGTTCGTCTACTCCAAAATACTTACCCAGAATTACTACATCACAATATCCATCCTGGTTTAACGGTTCTATTATATCAAATCTTAAGCTGAAAGAATATTATCGACGTAAGTGGAAGGACACCAAGTCGGAATTTTACACAATGAATTTAAGAAGTTGAGAACTCATTTGCAAGACTGAAATTAAAGAACTTTACTCAAACTATATTAAAATGTGGAGCATTCCATAATCATCAATCCCAAAGAAGTTTTTAATTATATTCACTGGTCCGAAACATGGCACTACAAGAATCCCAAATAACTTAACTTATAACAATGTTTGTATGGATACCCCCCAAAGTATTGTTAATGCATTTGCTAATAAATTTTCTTCTGTCTATCAGGGACCATCGCATTTTTGTCCTGATTCTTTACACAGCGACAGCATCCTCTTCTCATTAACCTCTGTTACTGAAGATGAAATTATTAAAATCATGTCAAAGTTTCCAAATAACTTCAATGCAGGTGATGATCTAATACCTTCCTTTCTATTAAAAGATGCTCGATATGTCCTTGCCAAACCGTTAACATTTATTATAAACTTATCTATAAAAACTTGTATTTTTCTAATGTATGGAAACGTATTAGGATATGTCCTATCTTTTAAAAGGGTGATAAATCTCTTATCGACAATTACAGGCCTATTTCCATTTTATCGAATTTTGCTAAAGTCTTTGAACACGTAATCTACTCCTGCAATTATGGTATAACACCAAATCTATAGTGTCTGAATGTCAACACGGCTGAATAAATTTGCTTAGCAAACATTTATTCAAAAAATCAGAGAACACTCGATTTTTCGGATATTAATTTAAAATTCATAATGTATTAAACATGTTGGAGTATATTTTAGCGCCGAGAACACCTATCTACCTTGCGTGGTTACTTTACTATCGCACGTTAACTCTTCGAAATTTTGAAGAACCATAACTTCATTTTTTCAAATTGCACTCCCCATATTTTATTACTTAGTCGTCTTCGTCGTCCAATTCTACATCCTTCATATCCCGCATGTACTATACCTAAAATTAATAGTTTAGGAGATACTTAGATTTTTGTTTTAATACACATATGTATAACTAATCGAACTTATCCAGTGTTCCATGGAAAATAAATATTATCAAAGATTTATTGTCAAAGTCTAACGTCAAAATTATACTTCGTGTTTTGATGCTTGTGAATTAACAATTACGCGTTAAATATGCCATTACATTATTGCAATGAGTTAAAATAGATAATAACAAAAACAATATTTACACCTAAATATTTAAAAACAGGTGAGTAAGGCGGTTAGGAATTGGCCTGTAAGTTCTCCATATATGACACCTGTGAACTTTTTCCTTTCAGGACCATGTGTGCCAGCAGCATTCGACAGACTCTTCTTTTACACCCATTTCTTAAAAAATAAATTAAGAATTTCTTGATTTGTGTAAACATTGTTTTTGTTATTGTTATCCATTTCAACTCTTTATAGTAATAGTGTAAAGGCATTTAACGGATAATTATTAACTGACCAGCATCAAACGACGAAGTGTGATTTTGACGTTAGACTTTGACAATAAATCTTTGATAACGTTTATTTTCCACGGCACACTGGATAAGTTCGATGAGTTACCTACCTATTTAAAAAAATCTAATTATTTCCTAAACTATTAATTTTAGGTATAGTATATGTGGGATATGAAAGATATACAATTGGACGCCAAATACGACTAAGTTATAAAATATAAGGGATGCAATTTGAAAAAAATGAAGTTATGGTTCTTCAAAATTTTGAAGTATTAGCGTACCATAGTAAAGTAACCACGCAATGTAGACTTCTCACCACTAAAATATACTCCAACATGTTGTTTAAGTATATTATTAATTTTAAATTAATATCCGAAAAATCGAGTGTTCTCTGATTTTTTGAATAAATGTCTGCTATAGCAATTTTTTCAGAAAACATTGAATAAAAAAATTGAATAACTACAAAACGTCCCAATCAAATTGCAAAAAGTAAAGATATTCATAAAGCTTAAAAATACGTGAATCCAAATGTGTAAAAATATATAGGGTGTTCCATTAAAAATAATAAAGTAGATGGCGACTTCCGGTATAACCGGAAACACTAGAAATCTAATAATATTTTCATTGAAAAGAACATAATCGACTGTATATAATTCTAAATTTTCAAATTTTTATTTTGGCCAGAACGCCATAAACTTCTAATGAACGGTCTGGCTGAGACACCCTGTATACACATGAATGTATACATAATATGTATACCCCACGAATTAATGTTAGAATGGTTCTCTAACGTGTAATAAAAAGAAAGAAATTATTAAAAAGTTAACTGTATATGTCGAGTAAATTTATAAATACAATGTTATTGGATGTAATAATCTAATATTTAATTCATTGTATATTATTTTTTCTCGTAAAAATATGTTTGTAAAAGAGATAATTACATTTTAATTACAAATGTAATTAACAGGAATCGATCCATATATCTCTGCATTATACCTTTATTAAACTCAAACTCAAAATACTCTTTATTGTTAATAATTAAGAAAAGTACAATGTCTGTACAAAATATTCGTTTGCAATATTTACATTGTTTGCCTATGCCTAGCATTTACAACAATATTATGGAAAATTATACAAATTTAGCAAGAATGAATTCATGTTGGTTGCAAATATTTACTTAAATTCACCCATTTTCAGTATACTGGCAAAATATGCCAAAACAAATTTTCGGAACAAAAATGGACTCTCCATTATCTGCTGTAATAGCTAATTTAGTAACGGAGGATCTAGAGGAAGATGCACTAAACAAATTAAACTGCCATGTAAAATTTTTAAACGGTGTTTAGATAATTGTATATGATGCATACCGCTTGGTAAAGTTGATCATTTTTTACACACATTTAACACATACCATGATAGACTAAAGTTTATAAAGAGCAAGTCAAAATTCCATAAATTTGTACATAGATAATAACACTCACATAAAAACAAATTGGCACTTAAAGCCACTAGTAATAGTAAACATTTAAACTATTTTTTAAATACTTATATAATTTAATTCAGGCCTGAATTTTATTAATGTTGAGCTCTTGACTAGGTTGTTTGCCTATTCCTTGAACAGAATTGTTAGAGCTTGACAAAAAATACATTGATATACAAATATTTCAAGTTATTTTTATTTTTCTAGTTACATTAAATTACATTAACATGTCCTTCAATATTATTTGAGAATGTAACTACATATGTATATTCGATATATCAGTAATTTCTTTGTTTAGATATTTTTGTTCATAGGCATGGTTATATATTTCATTAGTATTTGGCACATATTAAATGTCAAATTCTTCCACTGAAGAAGTATTATAATCGAAAACATAGTATTATATGTTCTGAAATAAATTGATATTTAATCAATGGCTGGGACTAAAAAATACTTAAATTTAGACAGTTATTTTTCTAAACACCATTAATAAATATTCTAATGGAACGCAATTTCCAATATTTATGTTATATACGACATCAAAGAGAAAGAATTTTGAAGATTATTTTCTTGGTCGCAAATATTTCAATAATATTAGCTTAACTAGAGATTAAATTTGTAATATATAATATAGGTATGACCAAGACATTCATATATCTTCTGGTACCTAAACAAATAGATACATGTTACTTGTAGACTATTGAATTCCAAATACCATCATGTATAAAATTTGTCATACAAAAAATGAATCCCATATATCCATGTAAACATATGTAAGTAATTTCACGCCTCTTAAATTTACGTATTAAACAATTTCGAAAACTTAATCTACATTAATTTTCACATTAAATAATGAATGGATGAATTAGCTAATATGTCGGTATTTGGAGGTAATATATTTATTTAAAGTAGTAATTAAATATTATATTATTTATGTTTACTTATTTTTAAGTGATCCAAATAAAATAAATTAGAGAAATTTAGTGCTGCTGTCTGGTATATCTGAAATTTAGGGTTCCAGGTATCTGTACTGTATGTAAGACAATATCATACTGGTACATTTATTACTCGAATGTAGGCTTTCACGGCCACTGTTCCATAAAGATGTATCTTTCGGGTATTGCCGTGGTTGTTGTAACAAACTTGACGTTTCGCTGATCATACTGTCAGCTTCTTCAGAAGTTCTCTAAAGACTGATGTTGATGTCTTCTGCTCCTCGTTATATACCCAGTCCCTGTTCCGCTCCAGTGATGCGTATCCGTTCCAGTCCGCTGAACCGTATCCGTTATCGTTCTCTGATCCGTGTCCGATGCTTCTCCTCGATTCATGTTAGATGATCTCGGATGCGTCCTCGTTGGTCCTTGCTGCTTCGGGCTCTCCAGCGCTAACTTCCATACCTTACTCAACCTGTATCCGTCTTCTCGGTTGAAGTTGTTCGGATTCTTCATTATTTCCAGGGATTCTCTCACTATCCGTGGGTAGTAGTGATTGCTACGTGACTGCTTCCGGCGTGGTAGTGTTCAGCTACTGCAGATTTTCCAGTATTTCCCTGTTCGACATCTCTGCGATGCTCTTTCACTCTGCACTGTATACTGCGCCCGGTTTGTCCAATATACGATTTCCCGCACTGGCATTGAAGTTCGTAGATGCCTTTAGCTTGTAGTCTCGGTATGGAGTCTTTGCTGGATGGAAGCAGTTCTTTTATTTTCTTGACTGTGCTGAACTTGACGTTGACGTTCTTCTTCTCCAAGGTTTTCTTCAGCCTATCCGTGACTCCAGCAATATATGGCAGGTGTGCGTATCCTGCTGGCTTTAGTTCTGAGTCATCCTTCTGTTTCTTTTTGGCTCCGGCTAATCTCCGAATCTCCTGAGGTTTGTAGCCGTTCTTCTGGAGTGCATCTTTCACATGTTGAATTTCCTCGGTTTTGTTGGTAGCATCACTAATCATTTCCGCTCTATGTAGTAGTGTAGTGACCAGAAATCTTTTCTGTTGTGGATGATGATGCGTTTTACCAATACATCCAGAACAGGTAAGCAGCCATTCTCTTCTAACTTCATCGTAATGTTGATGTAGGCATGTTGTCTGTTGATGTGTTCCTTGAATGCGTGTAGATTGTCCATACCGTGAGGCCATATCACGAATGTGTCGTCCACGTAGCGGTACCAGCATTTCGGTTTCTTGTCACTAAAGCTGATGGCTTGTTCTTCAAAGGTTTCCATAAAAACATTAGCGATGACTGGTGATCCCATGGCTGCGCCGTTTTTCTGCTCGTAGAAATCTCCATTCCATAGAAAATAGGTTGTGTTTAAACATAGTCTTGCGACGTCAATTATATCCTCTTGTAGTCCTTGTGGTATAAACCGTTGTCTGATGAGTTCTAGGGTTTCTTCCACTGGCACGTTGGTAAAGAGCGATTCCACGTCGAAACTCACTAGTATGTCTTCACTGGCTACTTCATGTTCATGTAGAATCTCCACAAAATGTTCAGAGTTCTTTATAAAACTGCTTGTCGATCCCACGTACTGTTGTAGTTGTTTGGCAACATATCTGGCTAGTTCGTAAGTCGGGGATCCACAGGTGCTCACAATCGGTCGTAGAGGATTTCCAGTTTTATGTATCTTGGGTAGTCCGTATAGTCTTGGAGGCTGCGTTTCTGACGGCAGTAGACGTCGTTGTTCTTCCTTCGGTATGGTTGACTCTTTGATAGTTTTCCTAGTCTGACGTTCTATTTTAGCTGTAGGGTCTCTGCTTAGCTTCTTGTAATGTTCAGGATCCAATAAGGTATTGATTTTCTCATTGTAGTCTGTCCTGGTCATTACTACTGTTGCGTTTTCCTTATCGGCACGTAGAATAATGATGTCTTTATTGTTGCGGAGTTCTTTGGCGTCCTCTTCTGTCTTGGAGATGTTTCTGGTTGGTGGTTTGGCTTTGCAGAGTATTTTGCACGTCTCGTGTCTTATTTGTTCTGCTTCTTCTGCTGGTAAGGTCCTTATTGCACATTCCACTTGGGTGATTATTTCATCCTTCGGTATCCTGTTGGGTGCAATAGCGAAATTTAGTCCTTTCGATAGTACTCTGGTCTGTTCTTCAGATAACGGTTGGTTGATGAGGTTTACGACAGTCTTCTTAGGGTCCAATTCTGGTAGTGCTACGGTCTTCTTCTGAGATAACTTCTCAAATTTCTTGGTCTGCTTTGAAATTTGTTTATCAAGCAAGTTTTATTCTTGTTAATTACTTGAAACATTTTTCACTAAACTTTCTTCTTGTGTTAAGATTATATTGGAGCTGGTTAGTAATACAGTTTGTAAGGAAATAATTTATTTCATTTAACACTATATGCACAGATTTTACCGAAAGATTACATGCTAAAGACACTTTTCTAATTGAAATTTAGAGACAAAATGTCAATTTATAAAAAATTTCTCACTAACTTTGAAATATACTAATCGCTTACGTTTGTTTGGATGTTTATCGCTGAAATTAGCTGCAGTTCTTCCCATACATGCATAAAGTTGCAAGCTATTATCTAGGTAATTACGTCATATTTTCTAAATCGGCATGCTAAGAGACTTTTTGAAGAAGCTGGCGTTTGAGCTGGAATTATTGAAAGCACGAGGAGTAAACAAAACCAAAACAATAGTTTAGTTATTGAAGCAGATGTCAGTGAATTAGCGTATTTAGCTGAAGTGGTCAATGATTAGAAATCTTTAAATACATGCTTCGTGAATTTTTTCAAAGATATAAGAAGGGTGGAATATATTTACGGCTACAGCCTATAGAAATACACGACTATATGCATTACGAAGAGAAATGTAGTAGTATATAAAAACTAATTGAAATAGTTGAGAAATGCTTTTGTTGTAAAAAATTCTTATATTCAGCATTAATTCAATAATTTCAGCAGATAAGCCACATTCTTCAAAGAATCTCTTACCAGATGGATCCACAAAATATGAAACAAATAATATCGCCCAACTTTAGAGAGCATTTTACATCAAAAAAAGAAAACTATTCTTACCTCATTACAGTATGTTTAGCTCTTTAACTTATATTGCACGGACCGCCGTAAATAGAAAAAAGCTTTTACATATTTAAGTATACATCCTTCGTTATGTTTCAAAAAACCATATTATATATTTGTATATACATATATGACAATTATATGGACAAAAAACCGGCAATGTAGTCATGGTATAAGGTGCTTAAAAAAATTCAGAAAAGGAAATATTTGATTTCGTATGTTATTAAACATAAATTATGCTCATATTTTAATATCTAATATACTTTCAAATTAATACGTTCAGTAGCAGAGAAAAAAAATCTTTTTATAAATCTTTTTTTCTTGAGTATGGCCACTTTTTGGAAACTAATATTTTACGTACATTTAGTATCAATCATATACGACTTACCAACAAAATATCAACTGATAATATGCAACAGCATTTACCTATATGTAAACCAGCTAGGACCTTTTAGAATGTTTTAAAAATTTCTATAAAAAGCACATAATTGCAATCAGAAGAAAAATGCTTACAATTTAATATATCACAAATCGAATAGTGTTATTTAAGAAATAAAAGATGGCACAAAATAGAGCTAGGAGGGAGTTAACAGGAAACAGACTAGCTTTAGCAGATAGACTAAAGTATTGCATTATTGCATGTAATCACACTATCCAATCAATTTTTGCTTTCGCAGAGGAAATGCTGGTTTTGGAGTGAACCCCCCTGGTGTGTTATTTACTACAAAACGGTCATCCCACGACCCATTCTATTTTGAAACTAATTGTGATATGTAACTTTGGAACGCGCAATATAAATGTAAATATTTTTAAGATGCACTTAATATTCCTAAATAATATCCCATAACCACATTTTCGAATAATCTTCACATAGGAGTGTAATCTTCTATGTACGCATTATTGCCGGATCTTATATATTACCGTTTCATTAGTACGTTTTGTTAATTAAAATTTTTTAATATGTACTCGTGCCTGATTTATATCAACGTACATATGTATGTATGTGTACAAGAACTTTATATATACATACATGTATTATACAGTATAGTGAATTGGAATAGCCCGGCGCTATACATACCATGTATCTAGGTAGAACGATGCAATTGTTAGAAAAGCCGTTGAGTAATAACTTTCCCCGCAATACATATGACTCCTATTGTACGTATTTTAAGAGAAAGTGATAATACTCTCAGTAGTATGATCGTGGTCTCTTCATTCGATATATTAGTGATTAATATAAAAACCAAGTTCATTTTGGAATAAAACTATAGCAAACTGAGAATAGTTCCCACATAGAGTAACAGGTAAGTGTATTCTACTTTGTGTTTTGGTAACATCCATCGCTGAGAAACCACAATATGAATAATATACTATCCATTAACTGTTTTATTTCAATATGCCATTTGAGACCGTTAGTTTAATTTATATAATTGCACTTATGTACCACATGTCAATACAAGTTTGCACAGATCACAATTATGTTAACTTTCGTTTCGAATATGTATATGTAAACCGTGGCCGCATTCAATTTAACCTCATTGCATTATGCAACGAAAAACGAATTGCAAAACTTAAAATTATTAAGTTCAATTTTACAATTTTAGGCAATATCTGTTTATTTTCATGCCGCAATTTGTGTTCTACATACGATTATGTGCGATAATGTGCTTGACTGATGACGGTAATATTGTAGCCCAACGTTAATGATGCACCTACTTTTCATCTTATTCGTACGATTTAATACCTACAAATTATGCAACATTATGGACTGCTGTTGAACCATTGATAGATAATTTCAAATACTGCACTAGTATAATAAATTATTTATTGTATTCTAAATTTTCTTATAATAAAGCAACGAGAATGAAGAGTATCTGTCTATTTCGGTACATTACACACATAGGCTACATTTAATCTGAATTAAAAATATTTCCTTTTCTTGATCGTAGTATTGCATGGAAGATTTCTTTATCATAGCGATCTATTATGATTTTTAGTAGAGTTAAAGACACATATTTTAGCTTCCGGCATCTTTATTTTTTACTTTCATCAGAAGAAACACTTGTAAAGTGTTGGGGTAAAAAATAAAGTTACCAAAAGCTAAAATTATGTATCTTTAACACTTCTAAAAATCATAATAGGCCGATATGACAAAGAAATCTTCCGCACAATATTTAACCTGAATATAAACTATTCCTTGAGTGATTCATATATGTACCGGGTGGCCAACTAAGAATGGCGTTCGGCCATACCTCAAGAACTGTTTGCAATACAGCTGCGAGACAAAAATATCTCTGACTAACGCGACCCCGAGAAGCATTTGAAAACTTTTTAGGGAAGTGTAGGATGACTGCTAGATGGCGTAACTCAACGCCAAAAATTTTAATTCTTATTTTATACAAAATTTACCACAAATATGAAAATCGGAATTTATTGAAAATTTCGCATATTTTACACTGGACAATTTTTTTGTATTTGTCAAATAAGGAGGAGGGGGAACTTTTGAAGGAGCGCTTATAATTCCGGTTATGTTGAACCGATTTTTGTAAACTTAGTCTCGTTAAAAACAGCATTACTCCTCCAATCTAATACTTACAAAATCTAATCAATATAATAAGTGACGTGCATGCTAGAGAGCGCTGTTTTTTCGGAAATTTTGTTTTTTATCGAAATGGAAACAGACAACTTTGACTACAAATTAAAAAAGTATTCTAAATTACCAACAAATCAGCGAAAACTGGGTATCGATATATTTTACCTATCCGAAGATATCTTGAGAAACGTGTGAAGTTCTTCTATAAATTTAAATTGTTCTGCTTCCCGTGAAGGTAAATTTGGTCTTATTAGAAAGGATTTTTCTTTGCCTGTATTTAGTGATTCAAACTGTTTATTTTAATTTTGTCCGTCACCGCGTTAAGGAAATTTAAATATGTAAACTTTGTGGTATTTCTAAAGAAGAGTTCGTGGAAGGTTATATTTATGAAATAATGAATTGAAAGCTTAAGCTGTTACAGAAAAACACAACGGTATAATTTAAATAAACAATGCAGCAAAACAGGAAACAACATAATTATGTCAATATCACTGGCTGCCTAAATCTTCACATTGTCCTCCTAAATCTTCTATGCAAACTTTCATGGATAGAACTGCAGTCTCTATTTCTGTCTTTAAACAGTATTTCCTATTCTCTCAACCAAGTTGCGACGAGCAGTAAGGTCGCGTTGCAAAAAAAAAAGGAATTTTATTCACCCCCACAAATAAAAATCTAAACAAATCAAGTTTGGGGTCCTGGGTGACCTAGGAAATAAACTTAAATAGAAAGGTAGATAAAACACGCTATCCACCTTTGTTTAGGACCCAGAACATTGCTAACATTTACGGAGTAAATGTGTGTGTGCACAGCACATTCATTATATTGAAAAACGTATTGTCGTGAATTGCTAGCGACATGTGCAGAAGCAATAATAAACTAATTGAATCGCTAGCAGTAGGCTTAGGAAAATCCATGATAGTTTATTTTCTTGGTCACCAAACACTCCATTCACTGTTCTTTTCAAAAATCACAAAATTTACGTATGTATTTATTCCTTAACGCCCTCTAGTGATAATGGACAAAATCATATGAAATCGTTTGAATCACTAATCATAAGCCAAGGAAAATCCTTTCTAATAAGACCGAATTTACTAAATTCCGTTCAGGGAAAGCAGAATAATTTAAATGTATAAAAAGAATTCTTACCATTCACACGTTTATCAAAATATCTTCGGATAAGTAAAAGATACCTGGTTTCCCTGATTTCTTAGTAATTTAGTCTACCTTTTTAATCTGTAGTTAAAACTGTATGTTTCCGTTTAATATTTTTCGAAAAAAACAAAAACAAACAAAAAAAAATTGAACAGCTTACAACAGTTACCTATTAGATTGGTTCGAATTTGTAAGCATTTCATTAGAGGAATACTACTGTTTCCAACGAGACTACGTTTTCAAAATTCAGTTCAACAGAACCGAAGTTATAAGCGTTCCATCAAAACAAAGTTTCTCTTCCTCCCCTGCCCTTATTTACCACAATACAAGCAATTTGTCCATTGTAAAATATGCGGAATTTTAGGAAAATTCCATTTTTCATATTTGTGATAGACTTAAACACTTCCCTAATAATTTAAATATCTTTCAACTCAACGTTAACAGTTTTTTTTTTGTTTTTGTAATACATGACTTATTTTACAAACTTTTTTATCTGTGCCCAGATGCCGCTTCCATACCTACAACTTTATAGTAGAATATATAAATTGTATTAAATCAATTTCCTTTTTCTTTAATCCTTTATTTATGTCTCATCCTTTGGCTAATTAGCAGTACATTAATTATTAATTACTTGAGTGTCAGAGAACAGTATTTTGTTCTGCGAATTCAAATTTATTTCTCTAGAGAACCAAGACGGCAAAAATGCTTAGTTACAGTTTTTTACACTATGTTTTGTATTTTATATTAATAATAACAATCTGATTTTATTCTTATATGATAGAGTGAGTCGCATTTAACAGTTAAACTGAAAATAATTCTATCAAAAAATTATATATCAGCTTGTTTTTTAACTATCTAGTAAAACTGTCAAGGATTTGTTAGCCAAAAAGTGAATTAAAGTGCATGGAAAATGTTAGTACCATTTTGAAATTGGAGAAATTAAAATAAAATATGTATGTACATTATCAGCAGAGTAGGTAGCTGATTATAACATGGCATGCGTACATTATCAACATTATTAGCATAGTTAAAACTACAAAAAAGAGCAATATGTATGCTGTTTAGCAGCTATAAGAGTGCGGTAATTACTAATGATATATTAATTAAAATAAAAAATTGCTAGTTTGCAACTAAAAGTATTACCTACTTAATAACAAATCTTTGTCACATATGGCGCACAACACATCAGTAGAAATTAACACAGTCCACAAACGGCTGAAGTCTTTGCACATTTTCGCATTCTGTTTCATGTAGAACTTTTATACAAACATTTTTCTAGATGTTCTAATGCAAATTAAAATAGCACATATTTCATCATAGATCAATATGTTAAGCAAATTTTTGAAAATATTGATATTACTTTCTATAAACGTTATTTGTGTAGCAATTCCATTAAGTATTAAATCTTTGAGCGTATATTAAATAACAACTGAATATACCTCTGGTCAATACTACCAATACTGAGAAATGAAAAAGGCGTATCGAAATGAAGTTCTTTTCCACCTTGTTTCACGTTTCATAACGATTTTATTACTAACACAAATTAGAATATATTTTAATAATGACAAATAATAAGTTTTGTGAGATATACCTAAATCTTCACGTACTCTTGACTAAGGTTGAGATTTTGGTCGTTTATATAATTCCACTAAATAATAACACAATCGGTAATGTTACAATCTACCATCATGTGTGTATTTCGAAGACTTACCTATTATAAGTAAATGTATAGCAAAACAAATTAAGTTGTAAAGCCGATGGCAGTGGAGCTGTACGAGATAGAAACGTTGAAAGTATAGAGAGATAAGCAAATACATAAGTATTAAGGAGATTTTATGTGTTAAAGCTGATTTTTCGTAAGACTGCACATTGTCTCGGACTTTTCCCTTTTGTATTTACTCTAAACTTGGTTGTTCTGTTCTCACTTCGTTTCTAGGTTTCTCAGTTCACTCTTGGTTTCTTGTTTTGTAGGGTGCGTATAAAATGATAGATGAATAGTTTTATTTAGTACTTTATTTTAAATGTTTAATTTCGCACTAATAACCAGGTAACGAAGTCTTACGTGTAAAATTAAATCTATAAACCTATCAATGCGATTTTAATAAACTCTTCTCTTTTCATTAACTCTATATACTTGATAGATGTATGATACATCTAACGTAAACTTAAATTGTTCGCTTATGCAATATATGTGCAAAGTGCAAATGCATGCAACAGAGACACAGTGCGCTTACTTGGTTATATATCACGTTAAATTCGTTAATTCTTATATTTTAATTTATACAATGTGTACCTAGATATCAAGAGAAGGAAATAGAATTGCAAGATCATATTGTATATTACTATCGACACAAAAGATACACATACTCGATTAGCGCGGGGCGGAGCGTGCCAATATTTACTATCTTACTCTTGCAATACGAAGATATAACTGTCCCATTTCTTTTTGCTTTGAGTGTACAGGGTAATCATGTCAATAGAATCACATTAGAAAATATTAATTTGTAATGAAACCTTTATTAATTGCTATGTATAATCCTACAAAATTGTAAAACGTTGCATTTACAATAACTAAGTTATATTACCTAGTAATATTTTTTTCTTCGTCAGATGTCCTGGGAAGGTGCTATCTTTCTCTAACGCACTAGGCGGACACACTACGTACTACATATCTAAGATACAGTTATATTCTGAACATAATTTGTATTTATATACATTGCATTCCATAAGATAAAGTTACCTTCGGTATTATATTAAAAATTTTATGGCAATAAGCGTAATGAGTACTAAATCAATGCATTGAAAGACACGAATTAACTCATAATATATTTTAGTATTTTTCTTTTGTTAATATATCATACAGTGTGTATTTGTTCTTGCCTTATTTACCATTTTTATGTTATATATTTCCGAAATGCTTGATAACAATAATTGTTTCGGTAAATGACATTATTGGCTAAAATGATCGTTTATCTGGTAAGTGTAGTGTTTTTCTTTTGGTATCATGTGAATTAAATAAATGTGAATTACTTCACTTGATATATGAACAATTTAAAATTCTACAAAAACAACGAGAAATATATGTTTTAGATCAAACAGTTTCAATTGATACACAACAGCAGTACTATACATTTTCTTGTCACCAAAACCTTTTGATTCATTTTGAAAGATACACAAATATTAATATTATAGGTTAGTATGTTAAAAAAAATTATAAACTAGCGATTAATAATGTAAGCAAGCCCCGTATTATATTTTTTTTTGATTAATTACAGCTTAGACACCTTGTCAGTCACTTCTGTGGAAATTATAGTTAAAATTTACGCTGAAGCAGAGATTTGATTTACGCTAACCTTTACGATAAATATTAGCATAAATCTCAAAGTCTGTTACTCTGAAAGTAGAGGCTAATGTAATAGTAATCATGAAGTTTCTAGGAAATAATTGAAAATATGAGATTTTAAGTTAAACTGGGAGTGATGGAAACATGGTAATTTATAAATAACTTATTAGTTGTCGTTTCTATTTGCCTTTTAAATTATTAAAATTATTGTCAGTAGATGAAACACAGGATAGTGTAGTTAATAATAACCGCTACCCTATACACAATAAGTCCAAAGCTAAGAGTGCGCCGTTGTTAATTCCTTTATTAATATCAAAAAATAACAAGATCCAAAAGTATTACTTATTTTGTTATTTTAATAGTGCTGTAGTGCTTCTACTGATTTTTTTCTGCTTATTAGATTTATTATATTTGGAGCATATCACCTTTCGAGATGAATAGATAGCATTTTCAAAGCAATAAATATAAATCGATAACTACAAAAAAATATTTATTCGACAACTATTATGGAACCCTGTACTGATTATTTATTCCACAATATTCAGTGATTGGCTACTTTCACATTACTTTTACAATTATCAGAATGTACAAGTGCTTTTTATTTATTTATTTTTGGGTTTACAATAGTAATATAATAACAATCTTTTGGTCAAAATATCGCTTTCGTAAGAATATCCAAAAATACACAAGAAATGTATTATTGCAAATATTTCGGAAACGGAATATTATTTTGCTGCTGTCACGTTTCAAGCAGATAGCTCCAATGGTGAATACTTCGTTTTGAACACGGTATGTACGCAAATCTGTCTATTTCTCAACATTTTTCAACGATGCTCACGTATTGAAAAATAAAAAACGATGCAAATTACACAAAATGTTGATTGTCTAACGCCAAAAAGCAGAGGACCTCTTGCACTTAAAGAATGTAAAAGGAAAAAGTCGTCGAGCATTCAAATTAATATTTACAGTCATACAGGATGGTCCATTTAAAGTGTAACACTGCAATATCTTCGAAACAATTAGTGTTATGAAGAAAAGTATTAGACAAAAGTTTAACTATTTGAAGGGGCTCATTCGATGGCGCTACTATTGCCACTATAAAGAAAGACACAAAGGTCATAGCAAGGTCAACTCTTTTTTTTTTCAAAAAGCATATGGTATTTTTTTATCAAATTCTAAAGGAGCAATAAGTTGTGAATACAAAGATAGTAAACAACATATGACCTCAAATTTATATTAGTCGAGATATTTCGAAATAATGAGGACATAATAAAAGTCAGTGCAGCAAATGTTTTTTATTTATTTGTTAAATGTAAAAGTAGAAAGTAAATGTTAATAGTAACTACAAATTGTTTGCATAAGGTAAACAGTTGAAGAAAGCAGACGACTATCGAATTAAATGTTCAAATTGGCGGCCACCAGCCTCAATGCACTTTTGCATTGGCGCAGAAAAATCTATATGCACGCGCAGTAACATGTAAAAATGTCTGCACATGGATGTCTTATTTTCTACTGCATGTTTTCTGGTGTTGTTGGTTCCGTGTCATACACAACAAGTCGATATTGTACACTTAAAATAAATATGGTGATTCTTCTGCGCGAATACAAAAGTGCATTGGGGCTGGTGGCCGCCAATTTGAATATCTAATTCGATAGCCATCTGCGTTCTTCCACTACTTACCTTATGTAAACAATTTGTAAATACTATTAACATTTATTTTCTACTTTTATATTATTATATTATTTATTATTATATTATTTATGTATATACGTCTGAAGAGAAATAGAAAAAAAAAGGACTAAAATAAGGATTAGAAAATAATTACGTATATTTTCTTATGCATATCCTATATTTAATGATGCATTAATTGAACTATAAAAATTAGACATAATTAGTATTTTTATATCGCATAAGGTGTAAATATGTAATCTATGTTGGGACACAATCCAGGCTTTAAATGACGCCCAAGTAATGCAAAACTATTTAATTGTTTCAAATTTTGTGGGTAAAAATTTATAAGTGGTTGAAGAACGTGAATTGATCTCTAAAACTTTCCTAAACGGAAGGTACCCTTCTGGGCGTATGTCAACTGGACCACGGGTAATTGTAAGAATATTTCAGGTAATTCGAAAATGTAGGATTTTGGTATTACCGGTCAGCTCCACCAGAGATTTAATCCGCTTTAACTGTAAATTCTATATTACAATATCGGCATAATTATAGCATTAAATTTGTTTACATGCACATTAAAGTGGAGTCTAACCAGTAGTATATAAAATTGTAGAAAGCAAATTTCTCATTGGTTATTTATTTTATCCTAACCGGGCTTATCATATAATATATAGGAAAAGATGTGAAAAGTAATTTACAATTTACGAATAACTCGTGCTGTGGTGTGTTCCTTATTGTGTTTATCATGGAGATGACAAGTCAAAGAGGAGGTAAACTGTGTGGTAGAAAATCATATTTTCAAAGTAGCATTAGTAAATGTGGAAGAATCCGCTGGAGATTTTGGAAACGCGAGTGTCCTGTAAGAATCTATTCTATGATTAGGTACAAATGAAAATCACATAATCGAAAAGGTTGGCGACCATATCCATACGTCAGATCAAACAATTGTAAGGCAGGCCTTCAGTAATACTATTAAAAGGAAGGCCGAAATACAATTTGCATGATAAACCATGAAAAGTTATACGCCAGGAGCTGAAAGAAAATGGATATTTCGATCAACTCATAGTTGAAGACCTAGATTGATTCAAGAAAGTGAGTTAAATTTGCAGACTTATAAGGGAGAAAATTTTATTATCGGTGTTGACCCCGCGAAAGAAATAATTGTATTTTCTTGCTTTACTAATTTGTATTTTTTGTGCTCAGTTGAAACAGTTTATATGGACGGTACCTTTCAGTTTTGTTGTAATTATTTTAGTCCAATGTTTACCATACATGGATTCCAAAACAGAGACTACGTTCCATTAGTTTTGGCGCTGTTGCCTTATAAAAAGTGTGAAACATATGTTAGCTTATTTAATCTTTTACGACAAAAATGTTCTGAATTAAATTTACAGTTTTTACCTAAGAGAATTGTAATAGATTTTGAAAAAGCAATTTATAGTGCATGCACTCTAATTTGGCCAAACAGAACTGATAGGATGTAGATTCTATCTGTGCCAAAGTTGGTTTAAAAAATTCAACAACTTGGTTTGGTTGCTGAGTATAGAAATAATAATTCAGAATTCAGCTATTGGTAAATATTTGAACATGTATTTTGGTGTTCAGTCCTTGAATTAAGAAGAAGCGAAAGAATTTTTTAACACTGAATTATACTACTTAATGCCAGAAGATTCTAGAATAATACAGTTCGGAAAATATTTGCAACAAACTTATTTTACAGATGCCAGTTTATTTTCTCCTAGATTATGATGCAGTGAAACTGATTTTTTGTACAGGACTACCAACAGCTGCGAATGTTTTCATTCACACTTTAATCCTAGTTTTTATCACAGCAACCCAAGCATATATCAATTTACTAAAATATTATTGGATTTTCAAACAGAAATATATGTGAAAATTACAAGCGCGAAGACATGCAATAAAAAATTTAGAAAATGTGTTTTAAAGAAAATAGATTTTATTGATGGCAACTTGTTAAAAAACAACAAAAACTAATATCAACATATACTCTTGTAAGAAATGTATATTTCATATTTTTAACATTCTAAAATGCTGTTTTATATAAATTTATGTAAAATAAAATTTGGTTTAGTATCTATTAACTAATTACTAGTATCAGTATTAAGTAATGTAAATATCAGAAATATAATTTAGTGTGTATATTTCTGTAAAATAAAATTTGAAAATAAAAATGTTTATTGAAATAAAAGTCACTTTAATCTCTTAAGCTCTAGAGCTTAAATTTTATGGTCGAGTTGCACGGTTCATTTTCTGATTACCTGTATTCGTAGTCGAGCTAACAACGCCGCTTCAGGGAGTGCTGCTTATATCGCATAGTATATGGATGTTCCAGTATCCACACTATTTGATATTTCTTTCTTTTGGTATAAAATCAATCTCTAACATTATAGTTGCTGAACCTCAAACATTAGCGCCTTTCTGTGCAGCTAACCAAATGTCGAGGATGGATATGCTGTTTCGTGTTCGAGATAACTAAATAGGGTGCCATTAATATCCACAAAATTCACTTTTATCGAACAGCGCGATTGAGATGTTATAACAGGGATTTAAAAGATTTTTATTTTACACGACCAAATCTTTAAAATTCTCTGCATATCTAATAGTGAAAGTGGATTTGTTAACGAATATTTTAGCAGTCACAAAAATCGCTACCTAAGCTTAACGAAGAACTACACACCACAATTTAGAGTATTTTGTGGTGGGGAGTAGCAAGAAATTCTCTCTGTATATGGCAATGGTAATTTTTTTTAAATTTTGATGCAAGATTTCTGAAAAATCACAAAAATAATGGAATAGAAGGAACAGTAGCAACTGTCACCTTGTTACCGAACTACTTATTTTTAATTTAGGTAAATTACTAGAACATCTTAAAGTTAAAATTTGCATCTAAGCTGAAGTTTTGTTACATTCTTAAAATTCGTAATATCTCATTACCCCGAAAACATCATGATAATTGTTACAGTAATTTTCTAGGAATAATTTTTGTAACTTTTTAGGAAAAAAATTGAAAAAATTACCATCGTTGTATATGGAGAGAATTTCGCGCCACTTCCTACTGGCAGCGTAACCTTAAGAGGGAATGTTTATTATAATAAAATAGTATCCTTACGTTAATTGTAACAACATAAAAGTATCTTGTTGGCTCTACTTGATGTTGGTATTATTGAAAGTATTTAAATAATTATAAAAAATCTTCATTACAATCAGCATTTGTTAACATATTGTTAAATCCAAGAAGTTTTAATATTAATGTTATACAAGTAAAAATACCACTTTAAAATGATAAATAGCGATTTTAGTACTATTATGACCATGAAATACTGACTTAATACACAATTTTCTTATTATTTAATAGTGCTAAACTATTCTCATTCCGCTAGATATGTTACAATAGTAGAAACTAACACAACAAAGTCATTTGAGCTAGACGCAAACTTTAAAATTTAGTAACTGGACTTTATACGACGCATACTGTTAACATTGATGTGTAATCCAGTAAAAGACGTGTAATATTCATATGTAAAATATACCTACATATACCATACAGCTATGTAATTATAGCTATTCCATATTGCATATACTTATATCCTTGATATACTTTTTTTCTAATTCGCCTAATGTAATTGAGGTCTACTTTAATATTTTTTTATTAAATCAAATCGAAGGTTTGCTATTCTAAATTATTATAAATTCATGCAAGACGTTGACATTTCAATTTTACTTAATTTTTAACCATTCTGAGGATGACCCAATAAAATTCACTAAAACCGTAATAACATTTAGCTTTATAATTATTGGGCAACATTTTAGTTGACATCAAGGTTAATCAATGTACCATTTAGAAATCTGTTTTGTAATAACGGCATTTGCGAAATCAAAAGATGCTAATACATATACATGTAAGAATCGACACGGTAAGTCACGGTTACCTAGCTATGCTAGAGAATTAGGAAATTTTAACACTTCATGCGACAAATACATCTGTTATTGAATTATTTTTGCCGGTTTTGGGCTATCTTTTTAACATCAGAATGCTGTTAATATTTGGGTTTGTGTATTGTATTATACATTTAATAGAACACAACCTTGTGAAGTAGCCGCCAAACAAAGTTGAGTTCCTAGATTTTTTATTCAATCGAGATCATATTCAATTATCTTCACCTTCCCTTTGTTTTAAAACTATTTTCCTAACTTGTATTTAACTATTAACAAAACATCGATATATGCAAGTTTCACTTAAGATAGAATGAGTAGTAAATATGCTCAAATGTTACAGATTAATGAGAATTAATATAGGGTAATAAAAGAAGTTCAAGTGGAAGTACTCATTTTCTAGTAATATCATTAGCTAGCATGGAAAATAATTTCATTAGAAAAATACATACAGTGAAATCCGTTTAACACGAACCTGACGGAATCGAAATATTTGTTCGTGTTAAAAGATGTTCGTGTTAAAGGATATTACGAAAAGTATATAGGTATATATGTATATCTACATATAGGTACTCAACAAAATTACGTTTAGTACATTTTATTTACATAGATATGTCATGATAGATACATGCCTTTAACAAAAATCCATAAACCCAAAATATTAACAACAGCATAATGAAATTCAATACAAAATTTGCAATTAAAAAAAAACAAATAAAACGTTTTGAAAAATAATCCGATATATTTTTGTAATGTCCTTTTTAGATAAACAACATTGTCTCATTCTCTTTGATTTCAAACACCTTTTTATTCTCGCCGATGCGGCAGTTGTTTTCAGTATTTTGTTCATTCTGAGAAGCGATATCTGTTCGTGTTAAGCGATTTTTGTTTCGTGTTAAGAGAAAAAAAATGTATGCAAATACATAGTACTTTTTCGGGACCGCTTTATTGTTTCGTGTTAATCGATATTTCTTCTTAAACGGGTTCGTGTTAAACGGATTTCACTGTATATTATTATTTAATATGAAGTACTAAAAATTCTACACAATAGCAAAAAAAAACTAAACTTTAGTTCGATTAATACAATTGTGTTTATTTCTATTAAATATTCAGTACCTAGAACACATTCTTGGCGAGGTTCCATAAAAATGGAGGCAAGTACTATAAAGCTCGCTAGAAAATTATATCAACTTATTCCAGATTTTCCATACATATTATTCAACACCGACAATTACCCTTAACATGTGACTTTTCTGCTAATATAAATAAAAATAGGTTCTTTAAAAACATCGAGGTTCCATCTAGTATGCATATAAAATAACTGAATAACTCATTATGACGTAGCTTACTATAAAGTTGCGAAACACGGAGATGTGTCTTGCTCTACAGGCGTTCTGTAATATTCTTTTCTTCTTGGAGTTATTCGCGATCTTTCGATCTGAGCCTTCTCTGCAGCGCAAAATTTCGCAGCTACCTACATTCGTACTACAATATTCCGAAAAATCTCACGGTGGATTTGGTAAACCAAATCACCTGTCTATATATGTCTATCTATTGATGGTATGCACCTCAATTATTCTTCAAAAAAAACTATAGCAAAGGAAATAGTCGAGGTAATCCAATGGCTTAACAGGAATGAGAATTTTTGGAAAGGACAGCACGTGGGGGTGAACGACTAGTGCAGCTGACACTTCTTCATCAAAATTTACAACCTATGAGTAATAAGACTGGAAAATTGGAAGTATTTCTGGAGGAAGAATATTGCCATTATTTGTGTGTGACAGAACACTGGTTTTGTAGCAATAATATTGAAAGTGTAAATGTTTCTAATTTTAGTTTACTCTGTCATTTTTCTAGAACAACTCTAATGCATGGTGGAGTTGCTTTATTTTTTAACGATGTTCTGCGAAATGATAGTAATTTTAAGTATCAGGTGTTAGATAGTATAAATAGTTTATCGGAGGAGTTGCACTTTGAATGTGCTGCCGCAAGGCTTTGTTGTTTGAATTTCAGGGTTATCGTAATGGTTATTTACCGTAGCTGTGTGGGTAGTTTTAATGTTTTTACTAAGAAACTTGATGAAGCGTTATATATTGCCAGTCAACATGAAAATTGCCAAATAATAATCTGTGGTGATTTTAACATAAATTTTCTAAAAGAATCAAATGATTTAAGCACGTTTACGGACATTATGGAAAGCTATAACCTATCAATAACAATAAGGGAACCAACTCGTTTGGATAATTGCCTTGATAACATATGTTTGAGTAAATCAGTTCCGGTTTATGATAGTAGCATTGTATGCAACGGCATTTCAGATCACCACGCGCAGAGGCTTACTATTTCCTCTGTTTCTAGGGAGTTAACGGTTGATGACTCTGGGAATTGTAGCAATTACAAACCTCTTATTAACAGAACTACTGTTCGAAATTTTAAGTTTAATTTATCTAGTGAAGATTGGATTGGTGTTTTCGAGAATGGAGATGTGAATAGTCAGTACAAAAATTTTATGGAGGTGTTCAACTATCACTATCAACTTAGCTGTCCATTGGTTAAGTACTCAACAGGGAAGAATAACAGAAATGGCTGGATTACCAAGGGCATTCGTACTTCGGCTCAGAATCTAAAACAGTTATATAAGTTGACATTAAATGGCGATAATTATGTACAAAATTACTATAAAAAGTATAAATCTATCTATAGGAAAGTAATCAAGAATGCCAAGTTGTTACATAATAATAGGATTATGACGGGTACAGCAAATAAAGCAAAAGCAGCGTGGAGTATTATTAACTCTAATAAGAAAAAGCCATCGGAAAAAATTACAAAATTAACCACGAAAGACGGCATATTAGATAGCTCATTGGATATTGCTAACTATTTCAATAAGCACTTTAATACCGCTGCTGAAAAACTTGTTATGGGTGTCAGTGATTTTCGTTTTCTTGAGAATGAGTTGTCCCAAACGTCAAATACATTTTTCTTGTATCCTACAACTGAGGTGGAGGTAATTAATATCGTGAGGGGCCTTAGGAATACATACTCATCTGGTCATGATAATGTCAATACCCATTTGCTAAAAGAATGTATAGAGGAAATTGCGTCACCTTTGGCGAGGATAATAAATAACTCTTTCTCTGAGGGTGTTTTCATTGACGCATTAAAGATTGCAAAAATTATTCCTCTATTAAAAACTGGAACTACATGTATAGTGGAGAATTATCGGCCCATATCCTTATTAAGTGTTTTTTCTAAATTAATGGAAAAATTAGTAGCAACCAGACTAGTAAACTTCTTGGACAAGGAAAATTTACTAAACAACAATCAATTTGGTTTCAGAAAGGGTCGATCTACTGCCTCAGCAGTGTTGAAATTTCTAGACGAACTTTATAGGAATCTAGACATGAAAAACGCATGTATTGGATGTTTTGTAGACCTTACTAAGGCTTTTGACTTGGTTGACCATAGGATTTTATTGAGAAAATTAGAATGTTATGGCATAAGAGGTGTTGCGTATAAATGGTTTGCAAACTATTTACATAATAGGATGCATTATGTGGAAATCAATAGGGTTAGGTCAGAAGATTTATTACTGAAACGTGGCGTAGCACAAGGAAGTGTTTTGGGCCCTCTACTGTACATACTTTATGTAAACGATATGACGCTACCGAATGCTGTTATGTTTGCGGACGATACATCTTTGCTTGTAAGTGCTGAAAAGGAGGATATTGCTATGGAAACTACAGCCTCAATATCCAGACTGGCTTCTTACTTCAATGCCAACCGATTACATTTAAATAGTAAAAAAACTGTACTTGTAGGATTTCAAACTACCAATTGCGATAGGAATTCCTCGCATTACGTTGCTATCGATGGGACTACTATTCAACAGGTAGATTCCCATAAATTCCTGGGGCTCACCATAGATTCGCGCTGCAGTTGGAAAATACATATAGACTCGTTGCGAAAGAGATTGAACACCGTTTGTTTCATGTTGTCTAGGTTAAGGCAGGAGCTAAGTGTGGATGTTTTAAAAATGTTTTATTACGCGCATTTCCATTCCTTAATATCTTATGGTCTTGCTGCCTGGGGTGCTTCATCGGACGTTGTGATTGTTTTTAAGATACAAAAAAGAGCTCTACGTACAATATTGGGAGTAGGTCCTAGAACAAATTGCAGAGAATTATTTAAAGATCTAGGAATAATGACTCTCCCATGCATACATATTTATCAACTATGCATGTGTGTTAAAGATAATACCTTTGATGTGACAAATATCAACCGGTATCACACTTATAGTACTAGAAATATTCATCTGCTGGAGGTCCCCCGACACAGAATGACTTTAACGGAAAAAAACCCTAAATATATGGCTATTAAGGCGTTTAATAAGTTACCCACTCGCTATAAGGAAATGCCGTTGGGTACATTTAAGAGACAGATTAAACGGCTTCTCCAAGACAAGGCTTATTATTCATTTGATGAATTCCTCACTGATCCGGAGCTATAAATTATTGTTTAGTTTTATGTCAAACCTGTATATGTACATATATATATATATAATGTTATACTAATGACTATATGTCTATATCTGTATGACGGGTCCTATGCTCAAATGAGTCGACAGGATTAATAAAGATATTATAAAAAGCAAATTTCAGCATCAAGGAACAATACATAAAAACATAGTAAACAATTATCTATTAATTTCAAAATTGATTGCTTTTAAGTATTGTTTTCGTAATACTTGATCATTATTGTGCGTTTCTAAAAAAAATAGATTCGCTTTGTTGCTTTTCATTATGCTTGTGATAAAAATATTTGGCAGTAGCAAACAAAATCAACTGATCATAATGTTTTATTTTGCTTAAATAGTACATCAGTGATGTATGTAATTGTATGTGGCGTTGCTGCAAAAAACTGGTTTTGGATTTCTTAGAAAAATTGACATTGAATATGTCCATTGAGTTAAAAGAATAGAGACATGGTATAACTTATTACCATGTGTAGCACTTATTACTACTCTCGGCCAAGAAGGGCAATTTCTAATGCAGTGCGGTGGGCAACGTAGAGGGGTGAAATGCCTTGCACGGAAACTCAAGCATCCGTATCAAAGCATACTTGTTGAGTATTATTCCACTGGTCGTTGGGAGTACTTATCAGTACATACTTAGAAAATGTTGCATTTAGCTATGTTTAGGAAACGGCGTATTCCGAAGAAACTAGAAAACGTAATGGCGGATTTAGAATCCAAAGGCGACAGAATTAAATGTCTACGATGCGGCAACTATTTGATATATTCTACCAGGTGGAAGTGTGAACGCAACCTAAAAAGTATGAAACGCTGTTCCGCAATCCGTGGCAAACGATACAGCAGACAAATAACATTTAATATAGCTATTTGTTTTATTCTATGGAATCGACCGAACATCGATAAGAAACGTTATTCCATTTGCTTGTGACTATGTTGAAAGGAGAATTAAAGCAGAATTGAAAGACAAAAAATTGTGGTTATGTGTTATTTGAAACTGTTACTGACAAGGATTCAGATTGAAGCACAACAAAGAAACACAACAATTTAATCCTGCTTTTACTCCAAATTGATTGCTTTATAATCCGGAATAAATATTTTTTGTAAGTACTCATATTGTCTAAATTCTGTAAGAAAATATGTTTACACCAAGTAAACACTACTTATCCTTGTGTATTAGGAAAATAGTTTAATTAATTTCAATGCACAATTTTCTTTGGCAGATTACTGTACAGTATTTTAATAAGGGTGATACAAGCATTTAAAACTGTTTAATATTACCAACTAAACTGCTTACACTTTAATTTCCAATATGAACCAGCTGAACTGCCTTAAGTGTCAGTAAAAATACTGTAATTAAATTATTTAATACTAATAATTATAAAAAAAAGTCCTCAGCGAAAACATAGTAATACGTGTACAATATAAGTTTATATTATTAGTAGAGAAACCTAAAGCATTTGTCGCAGATACATAGAAGCTGTATTCCCAATTTATCTACAACAAATATTGTATACACCTGTCCCGTATCCAAATGCTTTTTTTAACTGTGACGATTGAAATTTTAGTCGTTACGAATAAAGTTTTTTCTCAGTGCACCTATGTACAGTCGAATTTTTGGATCTTGTCCGTTATGTCATGAGTAATATCAGTATGAATCGACTTATATGTCATGTTGACATTTCTCTCTAATGTATGTTAAATGACGGTGATGAATATTTTACGTACATATATCTGTGTTTAATTACGCTGTTAATGACGTAACGGACAAGATCCAAAAATTCGACTGTATACACCTAGGTTCAGCTCGCAATGCACCATAGGCAGTATGAATTGCAACAGCGTTATAGCTTGTGTCTGGCGGGTCTGGCGTTGCAGAGATAGGCACGCACAATTCAGTTGAATTTAAACCGAGCGAGGATGCAGTCGTTGGCATATTCGCTCTGTGCGAATCGACGATCGAACTTGTGGCGCATGACTAGCGTGTTGCCACATCGCACTGCGTTCCATACATACATACTATATTGTAACTTCCTGCGGTGCACTGCGAGCTGAACCTACGTGTATGTTCAAATATAATTACATTAATATAAACGTTTTCCTTTTTACATATGGACAACATGAATTTTTTCCCAATTAAAACTAAAAAGATTTTGAACAAAACCATTTCTATAAATATCAGTACCATTCTAATAAATATTTCAACAATTTTGGTTTAGAACGACATAGGTTTTTAATGGAACCTACTTTAATGTTTACATTCATCACTAACAACAAAGTTTGAATTTTAGTTTGACAAAAAATACATTGATATGCGGATAATTCAAATCATGTTTATTATTGCAGTTATACTAAATTTTACATTAATAAGCACTTTAATGTTATTTGAGAATATAACCATAATTCGATAATCAAGTATTTCTTTGTTTTTAGATGTTTTTGTTGACATGCATGGCTATATGTTTTAATGTTATTTTTCACATGTTAAATGTCAATTTCTTCCACTGAAGATGTATTTTAAACAAAAACATAATAATTTATGTTTTGGAATAAATAAACTTTAATTAATTGATGTTTTATTTGATCTATAATTGGTATTATACATATCTTCAATTAAAAGATGTATCAACAATCAAATAATAATAATAAATAAAGCCATCAACAATAATATATTTTATTCTAAGAACAAAAACTACGTTCTCCCAGCCCGAAGATATTAGCTGCTAAAAGCTGAGGGCTGACAAAGCGTTTCTGCATGTGCGACCAGGATACAATCATTGGATGCGACCGTTTCGGTGTCAGCGAGTTCAGCGCGAGACTAGTTTGGCGCAAGGCCACTCTGGCGCGAGCCAGTAAGATGTGGGGATAGTTCGGTGTGAGATAAGTAACGACAAATATGTATGTACAGTAAAAGCTCTTTTAACCGGCATTCTAACAACCGGCACGCTCTATTAACCGGCATTAGCTGAGCAACTCACGAATGGCTTTTTCCGGTTACGTTCGGGCCGCCTCTGGCGCTGGCAGACGTAAATAAACACTTCCCGCCAATCTATTGGCAACCTATTGGTCTTTGCAAGCCATTCTCTTTGTCATTTACTAGTGTTCCTCAGTTTGTCTACGTCTGATGCAATACTTAAAATATAGATTGTGCACAGTGTACTATCAGTGATTTGATTAGTTTTGATCGTAAATATCACTAGTTAAACCTAATTCTATCTATTCTACCTATATTCTATTAATCGGCAAAATCGGTTAACCGGATTAAAAGAGCTTTTACTGTACTTGCAATAGGTGCAATGTATAAATGTATACATAAACAACTATTTTACGAGAAAACGGTTTAAGCAATACAGCGCTGACAGAAAACTAACTTGACGTTTCTCATCAAGTTTTTAATTAAACACAAATTTTAATCGAAGATTAAAAACATTAATCTTAGGCGTTGCGTATTACGCACCCATGCACTTATACACATTGACACTGAACTATAGACAAAGGAAAATTGCTGATATATCAAAGTTTTGCATACATACAGGTATTTCTTCCGTTTATATTGACTGTTGCCTTCTCTACACACGGACGTGCATCTTTGAATACATGCACGAACGCGCATTAACGCACATTCAATAACGTAAATGTGTATGCAAAATAACGTCAAGTTTTTGAATGTACATTCAACAAACACGTGCAGTAAAATTTCCGTTTTCGCTAGATATTTTTAACGCGCATGCACCGCAGTTCATGCAAGTTCGAACGTGTAGATATTTATCAGCACGGTGTTGAATGAAGTTTGTTCGTTGTCGTGTAATTTGCTATAATAATAAAAATAGTATGGCTGATATTAGGTTAATGTCACGAGAATTCTTAACAGAATTCATTCTTCTATATAAAGAATATCCATGTCTTTGGAAAATTAAATCCAAGGATTATATAGACAGAAACAAAAAGGCAGACGCTTACAAAGTATTAGTAACAAAACTGCAAAACATTCAGCCAAATGCAACAAAAAATGATGTAGTTAATTAAATTAATACTCTTCGACGAGGTTTTTTGATTTTATTTTTTTGTTTAACCACATATGCGCACGCCACTGCCGCTACAGTTAAATCATCGTCATTTTGAAAGAACATCTTCACGTTTCAGTAGACAGACCAAAACTATGAAACATGTTTGTATTGTCTGTATACAACTTTAACGTACGTTATTGAATACACGATTTTGCGTGCGTGCACTTATTTTAAAACATGTACATACGTCCGTGTGTAGCGGCCTGAACAAGCAGCAATAACCGCCCATCATGACGGGATCCCATCTACCCTGATGTCATTTTCAATTTCTAGAATATCTTGACGCAACTTTCCCCCTGATCATCTAAGTTAGCAGAAAAGCAATGCAAATGTGACTACAAAACGACATTCGGCGTCCTAAATTTTTACAGTTTTCTAGAAAATTCGCTACGTTATCTTGGTAGTTTTCACATATTTGATTTGCCTGAAAATATTGGTGACTATTTTTAAAAGCAGTCCGTGTTGCAAGCTCTAAATCATTCATGGTACCTACGTTCAAAATTTTCATCTTTGAAAAGCGTCCTAATTTGTGGATTAACAAATATTCCTTCGCGAACTTTTGCATCAGACAGCTTTTGAAATGTATTCCTTAGATATTTGAGACAGGTGTCTTCTTTTTCTCTAGTGCTTTCACAAACTCGAGCTTGTTATAATACTTTTTTCTATTTTTATAATATTATAATATAATATTATTTTGAAAATGTGAGGTGACATCCTATGTTAGAATACAGTTTGTATGTTTAAAATAATGCAAAATACTAAAATTTTAGATTGTGGTAGATAAAAATCGTGTCAGCTAATGTAATTAAAAAGTAAAGTTTTCTATTCCAAATTGCATTACCATCTGGATAGAGAATTAATATAACGATCAGTTTCTATTGCTTCTTAGTTTTCTATGAACTTGCTGCAAACAAAATGATATAAATACACTCTAATTTCTATAGATGTCCTTAATTTCTCCTTTTGCAACTCACTTGCGCTAGTAAGTGATTTCTCTTTAGTAATTTATGATTACATATAAATAATATGCTTGCGCATTTCTAGCGACAAGTTTTTTGAAAAATGCATTTTTAAATGTAAGTCACGTAATTGTAACTTATTGTGTAATGATTACTACATCTCTGAAATGTTTGTACCTCCTGCTATTAACATTTTCTTTTAAATTGATAGCTAATCTGGTTGTCGCTACATGTAATCTATAGTTAATTTGTTAATATCATCTGGTGTTTCTGTTATTGAATTTATTGATGAACCGAAATATTCCGATATCCGTCTATTCCGAAGCTTGTTCTTATAATCTAGATTTTTGCGTTCATTCGAAGTGAAAAGATTCAGAAAAATGCCAATCAGAACACCTGCCGTGCAATAAACTTATCTGCAAGCTCTATGCACTCTTACTCATTGGATCGTTTCCTATTCCTAGATAATTGCCCGGTCAATCTGTATATAATAACTGCGCAGTGAAAAAGATTAGTAAGTACGGGTTAACGAAGCGAAGAAAACAGGATTCCAAAACCAAAGAGTGAGTAACCATCATCACGGTTGAACTTCTGGCAGTGTCTGTGGATTTCGATAGCTTCTCTTACTTTTCGAGGAAAATAATGTTGTGACTTGCGAAACACCAGATAGACATATGATCAAAACTAATTTTGTTTTGTGCTTGCGTCGAGAAAATGTTCAGCTAAAGCTGAGTGTGCTGAAGAACGTGTCTTAACGTACCGTTAGTGTTCTTTGATTCAAGTTTAAATTGACCGACCGGTTTCACCTATGTATACTGAATTACAATCACAGGGAACTTTATAAACACCTTTATGGGAGAGAGCATGGCAAGCGTCTTTGAGCAAACGAAAAATTGGAGATTTTTTTTAAGATTCAAAGATGACTTTAATGTTTTGATTGTGGAGAATTCTACCGATGTGATATGCAACGCCGAGAATGGAGCGAAGAGCAATATTGATTTATTAATTACTAGTTCCTGGCGTTTCCTTAGGGATTCGCGGATGAATGCACCAATTTATGACCATAAGAACACTTTTGACATGTTTTTGTTCTTCGTTGATATTCTCTGACTGGAAAATTGATATTGGTCGGTGCACAAGGAAGCTGATTATGGATTGCTCTTGTGGTGGATAATGTGAGTTGGTGTAAAGATATCGATCAGTATATGTGGGTTTTCTATACAGAGAGTGACCTAAATGACCATTTGGTAGACGACTGACTATTATATCAAATCAACCATTAAATTTGTTTCAATCTTCTTGGTGAATTTGATGTCGGGGTGTTGATTATTGAAGAAATACAAGAATATAGGTAGAGTGTTTCTACTGCATGACTAGATAATGAAATTATTGTCCGCTGTCTTAACCAACTTTTTGGTTTTAAATTTGCATGTTCTAAAGCTGTGGTCCCATATGTCTCCATAAAAATATGAACTACAACCGGAGAAAGAGGTGAACCCATAGCGGCACCAGAGGTTTGTCGGTAGTATATTCCCTGGAAGGTAAAGTACGTTGGAGTGACATATTTTTCAGCTAACTTGGCTAAGTCTAGAGATTGATTGTCTTGAGACTGTATTCAATCAAAGAATCTTCTAAAATATCTAGAATTTTTTATAATCACTACTTGATGGATTATAAACTGCAACTACCGCTAAACATTCATCAGACTATAGCGACTCGTAACCATATTTGTTCAATATTATTGCATATATTCTAAACATAACATTTAAAAGTGCTTCTTAATAAAAGCCTATACCGCTGGTACGCCGTTTCTACTAAAAAGTTTATAAAGTTTTATATCGATGGATCTAGCTAAATCTCCGAAATCATCAAAATATCTACACTGTTTTCGTAAATAAACTTCTCTAAATCATCTGTTTTAGATTCCAACATACTAATGTTAATGCGCTGCATTCTAACACCAGTGTTTTCCATCGCTTCGTATTCTAAACAACATTCTAAGAACTAAGGATACATTGCAATAATCTAGTCAATGCATGCGTATACAGGGTTATTCAAATGTACAAGTTGTACAAAAAGAAGAGTAACAAACTACTTTATTTAGAAGAAATTTCAGTACTACGAATATAAACACTGTTGCTATACAATACATGAATAAAACACAATCGAATAGCAATAGCATCCAATCAATACTTGCGTGTGTAATTTCATTCTTTTATAACGAGTGCATAGCACCTACTACTTTGTAAAGTTCAAATAGTTACATTGTTTAGATGCTATCTTTGTGAGAATGATTCAGAACGGGTCAAAAATATTCTTTTAATATTCATATAATATATCAATAATAAGATAATGTCAAATAAATATTCGATAGATACCAAAAGTTATCTAAAAGACAGTGTTTTCTGTATTTTAATCTTTAAATAGCACATAACTGACAGATAATGTGGATTATCTAATAGTTTATTTTATAGACAAACTACCGAATAAAACATATAACTAGAGGACAACCTTAAAACCCATATAAACTTATGATATTTTCGTCATAAAATAGTATGCAAAATCGACAAGGTTTTGATGTTTCACGACTTTTATAAGTAGGTATGTACACTACTGAGGTGTTCTATTTTTGGTTGTATATATTTTTTAGTATTTATTCTAATAAAATGATATCACCGGAATGATGTTATCGAGCACTACATTTCATGTAGTGATAAAATATTACAAAATAATGAAACGATCTACCTAAAACTACTCGTCCTTACCGTGGATGTGTACCTAATGTGTGTCTGTATGCGTATTTCCTTGAAATCCCAATTCCTGTCCTAATTGCTTTCTCTTAATTTCTAATCGACTCCAGATAACTGCTACCTCTAATGTTTTTCGACGTCCATGCTCGTTATATTGGTTTTAAACATAGTTACAAATTTAAATTGGATTAAATAGATAAAATTTGGAGATTTTCTATGGAAACTAAATTTTTACACCTAGCCTCTTATCTTGAATATTTTTCACTGAATTGTTTGTTTTATTTCTTTGGACACATGTCTCGTATCATACTACCTACCGTCTACGCGAATCCTTTTATGTCAAATTCTCCGTGGAGAATCTACTATTGCGTTAAAATCCAATTTGTCGTCGAGTTAGCCCATAACATGTGCGTATGTTTGTACTAGCAATGAAGGTATTTGCGTTAAATACCGTCATACTTTTAGGAAATCGCTTGTTATTGAAATTATCCTCTATATAATTATATTTTTTTAGATATGTATGTAAGTATACCCATTGGCCTTCTCGTTTATTCAAGGTTAAACTAAATGTCCTTGAGCCTTTTTATCTCTGAGAGTGTGGCTCCTCTAGACACGGCTTACATGGTCGTAGAATAATAATGATTTAAATATGGTATGAATATAAAATAAATTAAAATATACATATTTGATTGATTTTCATTGTCCTTTTCGATTGACACAACGAAACCAGACTTGAAAGGCTATGGTGGCAATTACTGATAAGAACTTTTGTTGTCATTGATGGCTTGCTATTAACAAAATTTTAATAATTTTCTCCAAACTCTATCAAAAACCTTAATAACACGAAAATTATTATATATAGGTGTAGGAAATGGTAATACAGTTCGATGTAAAATTTAATTCTGCTTCAGAAGATTTAAACCAATATGGGTATTTGGAATATCTATAAAATGGTCTAAAATTATACTAAAAGACTAAATTTTGGACAACCTGTACAAAATTCACTAACACTAAGAATTATAATAGAAACGTCAAGATATCCTCTATCTACAACCTCAATTTCAGAATTTCGCTCAAAAAATAGCAACGATAAATAATGTCATATCATCATAATAATATGATATCATATCATATCATGACGTAAATTCAAAAATTTTTAAAGAACGATTACACTTAGGTATAGGTATAGTACAAGTCCCTCTAAGATAATGCTTAAATTTTGAAAATACAAAGAAAACTATATCATTCTATTTGAATAAGAAAGTTTATGTTAATTTTCTGTACTTACGGAAGTGCTGCCATCTTGAAAATATTTTGAATGGCCAAATTTAATTAACCTGTAGGCATAAACAACTTTACAGAAATTTATTATTATTAGGAGGCCTAATCTTTCTAATAGCAAGTCTCAATCAATTACGCTGTATATTGGTTTCAGGTGGACGCCGTTTGACCTCCTCTAATATCCACTGTCTTACGTTTATTTGCTTATTTCGTACAAACTTTTCACTATTTATACCCGAATCTTCCATACACTATTTGATATTTTATTGTTCAATTTTGTTGCAGTAAACGTTAATTAATTCAATCTGTCCATCCATTCATACTTCCAAATCAAAATTCGAAATAGTATATTAAATATAGAGAACGGTAAGGGTTGTTTACTGTTCGAAGACAATTGTTTGGAGGAGGAGCGAAGCGACGACTCCAATTATTGTCTGAGAACGGTAACCCTTAACGTTCGACAACGTTGTTTGCGCGATTGGAATCTCTAAAATAATAATAATAATTTATATAAATAAATTTGTGAAAATCAGGAAGATTGTAACTGAAACCGTTCGATGGCTGTTCCATGGTTTCTATGGTTTTATTCCAAACAAGTCAAATTGTGTTTTTGATGCTGTCGTTCCGATTAGTTCTGTTTAATTCACTACCGCTCAGTGAAATTACTTACCGTTTTGTTACACATAACAACCAGTAATAGCAACTTACCGTCGTGGAAACAGACACGGTAAACTGATAAAAGCAACCAATCGCGCAAAAATGATTATTTATCTACCGTTTCTAATGACTATATCACTCACATTTCTGTCAACCAATCACACAGTTGGAATTCCTTAGCAACAGCCAATGATATTCATTTTATAGCGAAAAACTCACGTGTGAATTTTAATAAGTGACTTGTGATTTTATCAATACAAATGGAGTACTGTCAAAACGGCTCATTTTCACTCGCAATGCTCGCAATTACTACACATTTTTTTGTTTCATCTTCTTCTGAGTTACCAGCCAAATACATGGCAAAATGAACACAACCTAAGAGAGTAAATTACGAAAATATCCGATAACTACGGAACTTACTAATAGCAAACTACAATGCAATAAATTTTGTTTGTGACATAGTCTTTTTAAATGCAACGCGTGACCAAGATTTTTCTTTGATAAAATTGATTTGGATAATTTGTTCGTGCTTGTTGATCTCAACAAGCACTTACAAATTATTCAAATCAATTTTATCGGAAAATCTTGGTCACTTGTTATATTACTTATGACAAATCACCATGCATGCACTTTTGGCTTGTCATTGGGTTTTAGACATCAAAATAAAATCCCACTTTTGTTCTTGACATTAAATAATATTTTCCTTGACACAATTTTACATGACATTTATAACTAATTATAACTTAACATGTTTTTTATATGAATTTGAATTATTGTTTGTATATAGACATCTCTTTACCTATACCTTCAAATGTAAATACAATCGTTTATGTAAATAAGATTACATTTAGTTGTAATAATATTTTAGACCTTTCTTAACGGAAAATTATAAATGATTGGTATATCTTACTGCCATTAATTTCTCTGCTAATGTTAGACATCGAATTTCCTTGGGTTTAAAATTGGGGATTTAACCAACGGAAAAATTATTAAAATTGGAACTGAGGAAATTATTACTTCGTTGTCCATAAATATAAAGAACAATTTTAGAGCGAAATACCTAATCTTGACAACATATTTCTGTTATAACTAACCAAATGATTATATATATAATTCAATCTATAAATGCTACTCCCAGTCACTATACAATACTTTCTAATACATAATTCTACATCATTTTCCGACCGCGTAGTAATTACTGGAGCTTATAAAGAACAAATCACTGTCTAAAATAAATGCATATATATTTTATAAAGTTGTTAAAGCCTAATAAGCACATTGTTTATACTGAATTCGAATAAGAGATTATCTTACTGTAACAGCATCTTTCCTAAGTTCGACGGTTTTCCTAAAACCCACAAAACTCACTTCCCCTGACATTCATTGTATCGTTCATAGCGGCACCGACGTACAACCTGCGATCTTTTCTTTCCAGCATTCTAACCTCCTCCTTTCAGAATAAAACTATATTTAATATCACTGATACTTCGAAACTCAACAACTTTATACTCCCTGCGGGCTTTGAATCAATTGACGTCCTCAAACTATTCACTAATAGCCTTTATTAACTTGTCAACAAAGTACGTAGCAGCTCACACTACATCATCTTTTTCCTTTAACGGTAAATCTCCACACGGAAGATTACGGCTGTAATGGATTTAATTCGAAATTATTACATATTTGCACTTTGCTTTTCTAAAGGCTTCATATTTTATACTGATAATCACAATTTATATCAGGTAGTATTCATAATATCTAAAGAAGTTTAAGAAATTCAATTGTTAATTAAAACGTTGCAGTTATCTTGTACTTACAAGAACCTGGGCATTCTATATATTCTCTAAATACTAAATTAGAAAGGGGTTAAATTATAAGGCATATTGGCATATATTCTATGGTCTCGCAAATGGATTTGTCTCTTAAAGCGAAAGAGGTGGTTAAAATTAAAAACTACATATCCTTTCAACACATTCTCAACACTCAAGTTCTTGAGTTTGTATATTTACTTTGTCACAATCAATACTAATAATATCTATATTTTTTCAAGATTATGATGACAGGTGCGTCATATGTTATCAATATAAATAAATATAGATCCAACGTTTTTATTCAACAAAAAGTGTGTTGGATCCAGCATCTGTAGATGAGCATTTATGTAGGTTTTCATTAATAGCAATTCACATTTGGATTATTCACATCGTTTTGTCGAAAGAACTCGCGCATATCTACAGAATTAATCTTCTTCTAACAGATACGACAAAATTACATCAACTTGTGTTATTTTGAGTAGCGACAAACTTATTCTGATGAAGATATATCTGTTATTATTTCAGCTCATGGCTTCTATTGTGGCTATTATGGCTTTTCCTTTATTCTTTTAAGATTATTTTACCCTTTTTTATTATCACAGCCCATCTGTCATTATTTGATAATTTACCACCGATTTTGTATTATGGAATTATTTTATTGGTAATTTAATCAAAATAAAGTTAATTTATCTAGAGATAACATTCGAAACTGTAAACGTTCTGTTTTATGCATAATGCTTTAAAAAGATATTTTTTACTTCTTTTGAATACTTAAATGAAGAAAAGTTTTATTAAATTGATTAAATACATGTAATTCGTAAATCGTTTTATATAAACAAGTCTACCTCTTTTTTAAGTGCAGCTTCACCTTTCAGCTGGATTATATAAAAATGATATAAAAATATTTGAAGCTGTTAGTTAATGCAATAAAACATCAAAAACGACCGAAACCAAAGAATTACATATACATATTAATAGTAGTTGTCGTTAGATTTGGTTTAAATAGTATCTATAACTAAAGTGTTACATTTGCTATTTTAAAATTAATAAATGGTTAAAAAAAACTAACGATTTTATCAGTAAAACTGTTTATAAGAGGTAGTTTTATGTTATTTTCTACGACTGGCCCATCAACTTGACTCAAAAAAGTAGTAAATATAAGCGTGCAGTTGACGAACCGATAGTAGAGAATGCTAAATGTAGGAGTTACCTAATGCAAAAATAAGAAAATATAGCACTGGTTGCAAGAAATATTTACCCCTCATTTCCAATAGGAATGTAATTTATGATATACCATGTAGCAAATGCCAACAGTGGATAAAGTTCGAAGTCCAGATGGGAGATGCGCCAGGATGGCAAACAGCACTTCAGTAAAATGAGATGGTCAACGCAAAATGTTTTGCAAAAATCTGAGTGCGAGCAGACGACTAATTAGCTCCTGACCAAAGCCAATGTGCCCTGGTGGAGACAGAAAATAATTTATCGTTATATACATGTCATAAACAGCTGTTGTAAATATTTGAATGGAGCCAAATATTAATTCGACGTATATATTATGCATGTTTAACTACTTAAAGATTACTTAAAGCTTAATTAGTCGCTAATTAGAAGATAAAACAGAAGGGAGTGATGCCGAGACGACTGCTAAGAGGTACGCTCTCAAAATAATGAAATTGATAACTGGCAGTCTTCAGTATCCTTTTCCATGCTTTGTCGTAATTAGTAATGTTAGCATATATATTTTTTGTCACCTAATAAATAGTCTCCATAAGTACCTCCAATTCTTTGTCATAACCGATCATGTGTGCTTTAGCTCAACGCACGCTTGTAAACATACATATGTATACACTGTTATCTTTCGAGGTTACGAAAGAGGTAATGTTACGTGAAAAGACCGTAACTCCAGTACGTAGTAACGATATCTTCGGGGATATCGTAGAACATACACATATTTAATGTTGCTTATTAAATGTCGATTTTTGTTCTTTTTGTTTTTCTTTCTTTTTAGACATGGTAACTATGCACCGTACTGAGCAAATTCGCAATTAGTTTTATTGTTAACAGTAGTTATTAATTGAGAAGATAGCGGCGATGCACAAAGCATTGACGTTATCATTATAAATTCATTTGTTTCAAAAACAAATACCTTGTTGCCAGACTTTTTTGCTACCCTATATACATTAACGTTGTTTTCATATAGTTGACTGCAGTGTCAACCTTTTAGGTCATTGTAAAAACTAAAGTAAATTATAAATAGGCAAATTTCTTATATCCTAATTTTTTATATACATAGAAAGGACGTAAACATCAGGTCAGTTTATTCAAATGCTCTTTTAATCTAATTAAACTTTTTCCGATGTATATGCCTTTACACTGACTACATTCTAACAGATATGTATCTAATTTACCTAAAGCATTAATTCTGTCTTCGGCATTAAATAAAACAGAAAATTTAATATTATGTTTGAATGCTACTGTTAAATAAATAAATAAATAATAAATAAATAAATATTTTATTGCTATTGCGGAAAGAAATACAAAATAGCAAACGTCATTACTGAACAAAGAAGAATTTAATTAAATCTTATTTTATATTTATATTAATATGATATAAAATCTTCTATGCTGTAGGGCTCAAGATTACATAGATATGCAAATACATTTCGGCGGAATGACATCAAAGATGTTATATTTTTGGTTTCAGAAGGTAATACATTAAAAAATTGTAAACATTTGTACGTCAGGCCCTTCTCGCTAAGCGAAAGCCTATGATTAGGGTAGCAGTAATCCTGCTTGTTCCTTGTTGGGTAATTATGGCAAAACGTTTTGTCTTGAAATAAATGTTTTTGTTTAAACAAGAAAAGCAGAACATTAAAAATATAAATTGCAAATATGGTTAAAATGTTATGTTGCCTGAAAACACCCCTGCATGACTGATTGTAATCCAAACTATACATTATGCGTAAAATTCTCTTTTGGACGACAAAAAGTCTATCAAGTTCACTGCATGAGCCCCACACGGGAACTCAAATGGGAATAGCAGCAAGCATTATAAACCTGACGTAGCACAGGTACACTGACTCTCAGTCGACGCAAGGCGAAACAAAAGATGCTCAATTTACGGCATAGGTGGTCAACGTGTTCTTTCAATTTTAAAGAAGCATCGACTGTAAGACCCAGCAAGCGACCAGAGTTCCGAACTTCATAATCGCAGTTATTGAATTGTATTGTATCCGGATATTTTTGATTTCTTGTTTTAAAGATAAGAGCATTGGTTTTGTTGTGGTTAATTGTTAGATTGTTGTACGACATCCAATTTTCAACAGAAGAGAGGTAATCGCTACCTCTTCGTATAATTGTATCAAGAGTGTCACCTGATAACAAGATTGAGGTGTCGTCTGCATAATTCAGGGTTAAATAGTGATCATTATCAGTATGGCTTACGATAGCATGTATGTCATTAAAGTACACGAGGAAAAGCAGCGGACCAACAATGCTAGATTGGGGTACGCCTCTGGTAATAAGTGAATCCGAAGAGTAGGCAATACTACCGTTAAAGGTAAGTTTAACAGTTTGTCTTCGATTTGACAGATATGACTTGATTCATGAGAGTGCAAGGCCCCTAATGCCATACCGTTCTAACTTTAGAAGAAGTATGCTATGGTCTATACTGTCAAAAACCTTTGACAAGTCAAGTAGGATACTACATGGAACTTGTTTATTTTCAAAAGCGGTAATTATAAAGTTGGCAAAATCAAATAGCGCAGTTTCGATATTTTTGCCCTTTAGGAAGCCATGCTGATGTTTATCAATAATATTAAATTTTAGAGTGAAATTGGAAAGACGCGCGTATGCTACTTTTTCAAATAATTTACAAAAGCCTGTCAAAAGACTAATCGGTCTATAGTTGGTAAGTTCTTCTGTGTCTCCTTTTTTTAAAATAGGCTTGACGATCGCATGTTTTAAGACATCCGGAAAACTTCCGCTTTCAAATGAAGAGTTAATGATATGACACATATATAGGTTCTACATAGCATCCAATGCACTTTTTGAGAAAATAAACAGGAATCTCGTTCGTTCCGAAGGAGCAAGAGTTTCTTAATGTTTTAGTGAGGGAAATAATTCCGTTGTTTGACGTTGGAAAGAAAAATAATGAGTTGGGGTTGATATTTAGTTGTTTAGTTCAGAGGTGCGATCGTTGGTCTGATTTGTGTCGCCACGAGAAGCGCAATTAAATTGATCTGCAAGTGATTTTAAGTCATTTGTTCTGGGTAGTATATGTTTAGATGATTTACCAAGCTGACTATTAATGATGCGCCACATGGTGGAGGAATTCAATAGCTGACGATCGTAATATCTGAACTTTAAGTAAGTTATCATACATTTTTTATAATACACAAAAGGGTCTTTGTAATCATCATTATATATAGACATAATGCGCAAGGTCGAAACAATATTTCTAAGTTGCACAGTTTCTGCTGAGTAAGTATGAGGCTGTTTATATATAGTTGGCATTTTTTTTTTCATAGGAAAATGCGCATTAAAGTATCTTAAAAATATACGTATGAACAAATTAAATTTCTGATTTGGGTCACTTCTACCACTAATAATTGTCTGTCGATGTTTCACTAGAGATATCTGATATAAAACTGTTAACATTTGCATCACTGAACTCTCGAGTCAACACATACTGTTGAGGATTATCATTTGCACGGCTGGATGAAAAAGTTACTACTTGAGCTTCATGATCTGAGAAACTTGTAGTAAAAGTAAGGGCAGTGTCCACCATAAGGTCAGTCCTCTTGTAAGGTCGCAGTAGTATAACATTGTCTAAATATGTTTCTGCAGTTCCACATATCCTTGCAGGTTCACGAAAGACACTTCAGCATCGAAAAAACATAGTATGTTTAAAATTAATTTTCGATTTCGGCTTTCTTCAAGAAAGTTGACGTTAAAATCACCAGCAAGGATAACTAGTAACTTTGGGTCGCAACATACAGAAGATTTTTTAGCTTGTTGCAGAAAGGAAGTAGATAGTGAACGATATGTACCTACACAGTAACAACATATGTTGTTTCGTGTAAACTAAGTTCGCAGCGCAGCATTCAAAGGCAAAATCCATTGCCATGTTAGCGATAAATTCTCCTATTGATCAATTACTGGCATAAACTTACATGTCAAATATTGCTAACAAAATATTAAAATGAGATTTGAGTAAAAAAAAACACTTTTGATATTTTTGTATGTTTTAATGGTACATACCGTCGATTTTATAAACTCCATACATTCTGAAATTAAATTTACAGTTGAAACTGAATCAAATAATTCTATTAGTTTCCTTGATCTTACAGTTACCAAATCAAACAGTAACCTGACACCGATATATTTCACAAACCTACTTTTACAAATACTTGTATACACAATAATTCATGCCACCCCACAAATCACAAACTAGCCATATTTAATTCAACGATACATAGAGCTTTAAGTCTTTCACTTAAAAAAAATGCATTTGAGTAAGAATTGAACACAGTGCACGGTAAAAAGTCCGGCATAAAATTGATGGTAAAAGTTATGGAATAGAAAAATTTCACTAGGATTTACTCTATGCCATAATTTACTCTACGTTAACTCTACAAAATGGTACGAATTAATAAACAAGAACAGTGTATAGTATACGTATTAAAATTATTTGCACTCGTATGAATTATTCTAACTTTAGTGTCCAGTGTAAATTTTCCTATCTACAATGAATGACACATATGTACGTGTCTTTACAAGGTAGATTCATGCATGTGCATATAGTCCCAAGGTGGTCACACTATTCTAAGTTATAGTTAAGTAGAATGTTTGCTTTGAAAATTAAGTAACAAGACATAATATATGAATTATATTGTTTACCGTAGTACTTTGAAATTCAACGTTTTAGCTCAATTCTCTATTATTCATCCCGAACAGCAGTATGTCTAACATTCGTTATTACTTATTAAATTTATTATTATTTTGTATAATCAGGAACTATTACACAGTTAAAAATTTAGCGTAAATAATTAACACTAGCCGGTGTTTATATAGGTCCACTTTTTTTAGAGTAAAATATTAACACGGAGTGCACAGGTAAATTTCTCTCTACGCAGTGTAAACACATTTTCTCTATTTTTACACGTTACAGATATATAGGGGCGAAGTTAACACTGTTTTCATAAGAAATTTTACACTATCTTCTACCGTCTTTGTTTGGATGCATGCTTGCTATCCTTTACTGCTCGATTTAGTGTGAAATTACTATTAGAGGCAATTTAAAATAGGTATCTATTCTACATTTTTTACTCTAAAATATTTACCAGTAACACTAGACACTTTACACGGCTCTATTTTCGAACTGTGACAGTCCACTGCACAAACGTCCTAACAGTTATCATTGTACGGAGTAGAAGCAGAAACTACATAATCGAAGGTAGTGTGTAGTATGTAAAATGTTACGTTCATATACAGGGTGGCCCATTAGTGCGTGGAAGCTCGATTAATCCGACATTGTAAAAGATATTAAAAAAACTTTATTGAGAAAATGTGTAGGTATTCTTAAGCTTCATATTTTAAAATTAGTTGCAACTATACAGGGTGTTCTATAACGCTGTACCAAACCAAACTTCTATTTTTTTTAATGGAACGGTATACTTTTTCTTGCATTTTTAAAATCTGCTTATTTTTACGACCGTTTTATATACGGTTTGCCGAATCTATACCAAATATTTAAAAAGTTATGACCATTTTTACGTCTAAATTAAGGTGTATTAAGAGAGTTAGTTCCGGCATGAAACAAAATATACAAACTTTTTCGTACCACTGCATGATTTGACTACGTTTTCTCTTTTCGCTGATTCAAGAATTTAATTTAAAAAAAATCATTTATACAGGGTGAGTCAAAACTCGGAACTTTAATTTTCTCATTAAATTTAAATGGAACACCCCCATATTTTTTATGATGGTTCCATAGATATTTGTCGGCTCTTTTATTTTTGTGAACCATTCCCTATACCTAACTCTTTGGGTTTAGAAGATATTTTAAATTTAATATGAAAAATTGATTTATTTTTAAATTTTATGAATTAACAAGTTAAACAAGTTAGATAAAAGAAAAAGTATAACATAAAAGAAAGGGTATACTAAATAAAATTTTCAAAATGTTGACCGATAACGTCAATACAACGTTGCAGTCTTAGTTCAAACGATTGACTGACATTTGTTAACATTTCTGTACCAACACTCCGAAAAGCTTCTCTTATTCTTTCCATCATATTTTCCCGTGTTGTTACCGGTACTTGAACAAAAACATAGCCCCACAACAGATTATAACTTTTTTATCCTATAATAGATTTACATGATATTTAAAATTGAAATATGCTGTGTAATCGCGCATTTTTTTAAACTTCTTTTTCATTTTTGGTTTAACGAGAAGTGATATCAACATTTTATTGTAAAATGCAATTATCTCTGCATTTTCTAATATTCTGATTCGCTGAGAAATTTAGAATACGTTGATGTCATACGATAACATTTTAACTCAAAATTGTCGAGAAAAGTTAGTTTGTAGTAGGTGTAAATCGTTAACATATGGGAGTATTAAAAATAAAGTGGGTTCGAGGATGGATCCCTGAGGACTACCACAATTATTTTCACGGACTGGAGAACACACTACTTGTTTTCGATTTTCTATCGCAGTCTGTAATGATGAAAATGAGTTTGCTATACCCAATTCCTGAATTTAGTTAACAAAAAATCTAGCTCAAGCAACATCGAAGCTACTGCATTTCTTGTATTCAAGTAGTCATACACTTTTTCAAGAGAATGATAAGTAGAATTGCTATAAGTTATCGGCAAGAAACCTGTATTGAGTAGAAGAATTTCGGTAAGTGCCTTACTACTCAAGAATTCAATACTTCAATTATGTTGGCAAATCACACTGACGCTCTCGAATAGCTAGATTGTTTCTGTTGCAATTATTTGATTTCATTAATTTTTTTTATATTCCAAGCTATTTGATTTATTGTAATAGGTAACGACCACGTCATCATAGTAGGAATTCTTCTCTTTAGCAATCTCTTTGTTATACTGGCTGTTTTCAATTTGATAGATTTTAGGGATTTCTTGACTCTCTGCGCCTTTATATAAATTATCCCACGCATGAATTCAGTCGCCTGTTTTAAATCATTGTTGTACTACTACTTTTAAAATTTGATTTTTACAGAGAGAAATTTATAGTAATGACAAGTGTAAATATGTTAAAGTGAAATATATTGTATAAGACAGGAATACAATGTACTTAGTCTAACAGTAAAAGTCCTGACAGTTAAATTTATTTTATAGTTAAACTAAATCTTTTTATAGAGATGTATCTTTCGGGTGTTGCCGTGGTCGTTGTAACAAACTTGACGTTTCGCTGATCATACTGTCAGCTTCTTCAGGTGTTCTCTAAGCAGTGATGTCTTCTGCTCCTTCTTGCTCCACTCGAGTAATGCGTATCCGTTCCAGTCCGCTGAACCGTGTCCGTTATCATCCTGTAAAACGTCAAGTGTGTTGCATTGTCCACGGCAACACCCGAAAGATATATCTTTTTGGATCAGTGATCATGAAAGCTTACATTCGATTATTAATTTTTTTAGTTTAAATTTGAAAATGTTGATGTATGTACGTACATGAAGAGGTATCTAAATAATCTAATAGTAATAGTATCTATAACTACGAAGGCGTAGAAGGGACACACATAAATATCGTCTTCTTGGTGTATAGGAAATTGTTAAATCTGTGATATGTAATGCAGAATTAATTGTTTACTAATTATTTACGTGTTACACAGTGCGGAATTAATTATTTCTCAGTTATGTTACGCGGAATTTTATTATTTACGTATTTATCATTTACGTAACACAGAATTAATTATTATTTCTCAGTTACGTAAATAATGTCATCTTTGTGACAACAGCACACATGATTTTGCTCAGTTTAGCTTCAACATTGTATATCTCAAGTTTAGCATGTGAGAGTTGCTGTAAAATTAGTGTTCTGTGAAATAGACTGCGTTAGCGATAATTTGGTCGAATTGGTTTAAGCGACGTTGACTCTGCTAAACTTGTAGTTGTTAATAATGGATAATCACTATAGCCTCATAGCATACTATTTTTCACTAGCATTAGAACGAAATCATCGGATTGATGGAAACTGGTTACAATTACAAGTTACATCCTCAAACACTTAAACGTATCCTAATTAAATTACAAATTTGGTAAACTTCACGGTTATAGATGGATGCACTTGAACTGTATTCAACATGGTCTGACTCAAAACAGGGTAAGGAATATTTTAAATATACTTGATCCAGAAGACGTAGACATTCGAAGACGTAAACGATTCCGTAGAAGACAGTATTTCAATGGAGGACCCAAGTCCTTTTTGGATTCATATGACAAATTGGAAAGATATCGAATATCTACTAATGGCGCAATTGATGGTTTTTCTCGATACATAATCTGGTTACAAGCTGGCTGAAATTGTGCAGAAATAGTATCGCCGAAAATGCTGTAGTAGTAAATGACGGGAATTATACATATATTGAAATAGGAACAGTTATATATCGGTTATTAGAGCAAGTGTAGATTTCTTTTTTAAAATGTAATAACTAGTATGAAAATAAAATATATTTTAATAAATAAATTTCGAATAAATTTCGTATTATGCATATCTATGGTGCATTATGGAAGATTATTAGAAGGAAATGTTAAAAATTTATTGAGACTCTCCAACTATTTCTTCCAAATTTTTTCTTGTATTTGTAATGTCTCTGATAGAATCCATACTACCACGTGCTTTCATTCGTTTTTTTGGTGAGTAATCTTCATCAGAATTGCATTTCTTTAATTTTTTATTTTATTGTAAAGGTTGAAGATGGTTCGTAGCCAGATAAAACCGCAGTATACTCAATTTTGTGATTTTCTACATGTCGTCAATAGTCAATTTATCATCAAATATATGTTATTTAAATTGAAGAATGTCGTAAGTGAAATCTTCCATTTTTCCAAAAGTTGATAATCCATTCGGGAAAAAAAGGTCAAGAGCGTATTTTAATATTTCTTGCTTGGTTACATCTTTTTTCACAAAAATATTACGATTACCCAACCTAATTTTATTTTTCAATTATCGCGAGAAGTCCGCCTCTGCGTAGTTTTTCCAGTCCTTACAGATGTTTCCTGTTCTGAGACTGCATCGCCTATATTACTACGTTAAAGTTTTTGAATTAAACTTAAGGACTTTGTTGAACACTTCGGAACACTTGGTGTCTTCGACAGAAGTACATTACAGCTATTTGGTGTCCAGTTATAGGAATGTACTTTTGAATCGTATATCATGCGTCCTGTAATTCACCTTTCCAAATACGAAGCGAAAATTAAGGTTATTTTTGCGATTTTCTGTCGTTAAACCTACGTCTGCAAAGGAAGCGAAAATTAAGGTTACTTTTGCGATATTTACCCTTTCTTTTGCGAATCCAGCATTGACCGTATAATATATCAAAAAAACTTTTTTGCAGAGCATGAAATTTGCTACAAAACCTCGAGAAGAGCACTATTCTAATTATTATGGTTTTCAAGTTCTCGAGCTAAGTTTGTTCGTGATTAAGCCGAGCACCGACCATAGGTACAAGATTTGTACGGTATAGCAAAAACAGCCTTTTAATGAATATCATGTCATATAGATTGTATCTTCTTGACTTATCATTTCGTCTAAACTGTTTTTATTCACTGCCTCCCGGGCTAGTAAAAACTCCTCCAATTTAGGATCTATTACGAAGTTAGTGTCATAGGTGCACTCACACTGTACTTGTACTATACGTGACGCATACTAAAGTAAAGCTACATAACTGGGAAATAATTAATTCACAGAATTAATAATTTTCTATACGCCAATACGTCGATGTTTATGTGTCCCTTCTACGCCTTCGTATACAACTGTTAAGATTATTCACTTCGTATTATTTCGATCTGCAGAAAGAGTCTAAAAACTTCAATCTAATTTAAGTTTCGATATTGGTAACTCACATATATTCTTATCAGATTCTATACTAGGTAGAACCAATAACATATCACAGCGCCTTCTATTCGCACATAGCTGAAATATTGTAAGATGGTGGGCTACTTCTTTGCTCGATTTATACAGATTTCCACATATAGTTTAGTAACATTGCGGCAATTAAAATTTATACGAAGAGCAATTATGTATACTAATTCTAACATGCAGCAGCATACTTTTTTTAACAGGAAGTACGTAAAATATATACAAATTAAGCAAATTCTTTACTAACTTCGACTAAACTCTTTTACACTTGATATGAAAATGCCCTTGCGTATTATTAGCTAATATTTTGTCGGGAAGTTGTATGCGACAGATACTAAATGTATACAAAATATAAACTTCCAAGAAGTAGAAGTACTCAAAGAAAAATAATAAATAAGATTTGCAAAGATTTTTTCTCGTAAACTACTAAACGTATTGATTTGATTTTTCTATATGTTACAAACATATTCAAAATACATTAGATGTTAAAACCTGAACATAATTTCTATTTAATAACATACGAAAAAAATATTTCTTTTTGCATTGCTATGTATAGGTGTTATTAACTTGCTTATATACTAATATACCTATATTCTTGCCTCTATCAGCCTCACGGTGGGAACACCACGTGTTTAATAACATTTTATAACTTACAATTATATATGTAGATCAACAATCATTTTTAGAGGTACATTTAACCATGGTTGCGATCTCCCATAATGACATCGCAAAATACTACATTTTATTTGCAGAGACCCTGCACTGCATATGAGACACCACTTACAAAATTCTTAATACCCGTGTTGAATTGCGAACGTGACTATTTCTCCACATGAAAATTTTCTTGGATGCATCGGACCTAATTTGGAATTTCTTTCTGGTTTGCGATATTTGTCTAGCATAATTTTCTCTCCGCTGGCTTTGAGATAATTGTTCATTGATTAACAGTTTCAATCCTACTTTGTCTTATCATTACCACATCTTGGATAAAAACATAATAATTCGCTGATTATTTGCTTCATAATAATATCTTCTTCCTGTTGCATACTTTTTCCTTGCGATTTCTGAAGTTAAAAGCCAACTTCCACTTGTTCCGTAATTCTTCCAGAACTTTGTTTTTCAGATTATTTTGTTTTATCTCACTACAATTTATTGATGTGTAACTAGTATTAGGTTTAACCAAACTGTCATTGTTAATTGTTTAGGCTTTCGTTCTTTTTCGAATGAGTGCTTACGTTACTCATTCGTTACATTAGATATGTCACCTTTAAGAAGTTTAAGCGTTAATGATCGGCTGGGAATAAAAGCGCCCCCGCACACAATATTTACGGCACTATTTTATACGGATCTTTTTGTTTTCAATATTAATATTTACATCCGATGAATCTAACTAATACATTCTTTTTATAGTTTTTTTGTTGTTATACTATCATAAATTTTATTATTGTACAAAAAATATCTAATGCATAGTCTATGGAAAAATTGAAATAAAGCATAACTTACATTTTCCGTTGTTTATTATATTACGTGTCCATACTTTTATTAGTTATTCTATTCAAATGTAAAGGAACTGCAACGAGTATTCGAATTGTCCGCGATTCTTGTTTAAACATAATCAGCACCGCTGTCTTACACTATGAGCTTTTTTTGTCTTATTGCTTTATATATGTTTACGTTTTTTATAGAGAAAAAAAGACATTATCGTAGCATATGGACTATGTCAATAATAGAGTAGACAATCTTTTGAATCTACTTTCTACTTTTCAATATACATAAAAACGTATTTTCTGATATTGAACATATTTCATTTTGTACAAATATTTTGAAGCTGCGTTTAGTTCTTAAACACTAGTTGCAGAGTAAACGCGACGTTTTAACGCTGCTGCAATGGACTCCAACATGTTTTAGAGACCGTTTGATTTGCGTTATTGCATGAACAGTAACCATCTAGTTTATTTTCGAATACAAGATTGGAGGAGAGTGACTTATACATAACAATTAATACATATTCAGGTAGATAAATATACAGTATAGAATTGTCCATCTAGATTATTTGTATCATATTTATTATAATTATTATTATTATTATATTTATATTATATTTTTATATTATTTATATTATTATTATTATATTTGTATAATTACCATTTCCATTTTGTTCTTCATTCGCGTCATTCATGCAACTCATAACAGTCGTCAGACTCATCATATACAGATAAATTGCCCTAACCAGCCCTAACTGAATAGAAACGGTGTCAATTAACTTGGTACGGTATACGGTACACAACAACGGACCTTATATTTGAAAATGTAAGGTTAGTGAATGGATTATTTATCCTACTCTTTTTTCCGAGCTACCTATCTCTTTTCTTACAGCGAAAATCTGCTCATGGACTGGATTAAAAATTCTTGACGCTAGAATATATTAGCGTCAAACTGCAAAACTTGATATATCTAATCGAACAGCTTCCTCGCCGCATAAAATTAACGCGAATCAAACCGAACAGCAACGTTGCAAGTGCGCATGAGCGTGCGTTAAATTGTTTACTGCCGAAGCCAAATCGAACAAACCTAATGAATTCAAAGCTTAAGATGTTAGTGAAAAGCTTAATGATATGACAGAAATTAACAATGCAGCGAAACAACAAAAAAGCAAACAGCATAATAAAGTCAATATCACGGATGGGCTAAATCTTCAAATTATCGCCCATCATTTTCTATTGCAAACGTTCACTCTACGACAGGTGGATAGCACTACAGGCTCTATTTCTGCCTTAGAAATACTTAGGACAGTATTTCCTATTCTCACAACCAAGTTATTGCGATCAGTAGGTCGCGTTAGAAAAATAAGATATTTTATTCGTCCCCACAAATAAAAATCTAAACAAGTCAAATTTGGGATCGTGGGTGGCCAAGGAAATAGACTTAAATAGAACGGTGTATATAACACGCTATTCACCTTTGTTCAGAGTCCAGAACATTGCTAACATTTACGGAGTAAATGTGTGTTCACAACACATTCATTATATTGAAAAACGTATTGTCGCGAATTGCTAGCGACGTATCTTCTATTTACATTTCCTTAACCCCTTCCAGCGGTGGCAGAAACAATAATATTAAACAATTTGAATCGCTAGCAGTAGGTTTAGCAAAATCCATAACAGTCTATTTTCTTGGCCACCAAATATTCCACGCACTGTTCTTTTCAAAAATCACAAAATTTACGTATTTAAATTTGTTTAACGCCCTCTAGTGGCGATGGACAAAATAATATTAAACAGTTTGAATCACTAAATGTAGACCAAGAAAAATCCTCTCTAATAAGACCACATTTGCTAAATTCCGTTTAGAGGCAGAATAATTTAAATTTATTGAAGAAATTCTTACCATTCATACGTTCTTCAAGATATCTTCGAACAGGTAAAAAATAGCAATACGCGGTTTTCGCTGATTTGTTGGTAATTTAGCCTATTTTTATAATATCTAGTCAAAAATGTATGTTTCCATTTAATATTTTCGATATGTCTTGACTGACAAAACGGTCTTTTATAGGATATCCTCCCCATTAATTTTTATACAAGACCAATACAAATTAGGTCAAAATAAGTTTCCGCGATTTCATATAAATTTTATTCCGCAACCAGCGTGTTTCTGATTTACTTTGCATCTAACCTCACAACCCATGTTTTAGATCTATCTCTAACTGATAATTTTTACTATGTGGATTCTAAAACTATAAAAGAATCAGGCGAAAAAAAAAGTATCTTGAACACGAATCCCCCGGGGAAGTCTTATGACATATTACTGAACAATGATCCTCCGTTTCTTATCAACATTTTGATGCCTGTATTTAACATTGAAACTAATTAATGAACCGGTAATTCCTACCATTATCGAAATAGCGATTACATTATATTATTTAGCTACTTCTAGAAGCTTCATATCAGTTTACATGTAAATACATCTTACTACGTAAAGTTTTCGCAATGATTAAGTTTCAAAAGTATAAATTGATACCTCTGAGGTCTTCGTTTTCTTTAAGGTTGGGCTTTTGCCCCTAAACCTTTTTGTCACTGCTTAAGTGGCCCATTTTCTAGCCACGGATTTGTTCATTCTTGTGCTACAGAGGTCCTCCCCTAGGTGGCCCTTTCTTGGCGGCAGGTCAATCCAGCGGCTGTAGGATCCACCTCGTCTCGACACGAGGTGGCGGTCTGTCAGGATCCAGCTCCCCGAGATGCCGGACCAACGGGTTCTCCGACCGGGCAAGCCATTCTAGGGGTTTCCTGTCCAGCGCCAGCGCATAATCACTCAGAAGTGGATCTTCCAGATGCCTATGGATCTGGGCGTTGGTCATGAACCAGGGCGCTGCGACAATGATGCGCAGCGCCCTGTTCTGCAGGGTATTGAGGCTTTTGATCTGCGACTTACAAGCGCTGGACTAGGTAAGGGCACCATAGGTAAGAATCGGCCTGAGAAACACCGTGAAGATCATCAGTTTTATCCTCAAACTGAGGGAACTTTTCCAGCATATCAGGGGAGCCAGAGCCGCCCGCGCCCGAGTGAAACGGGACGCCACCATAGAAAAATGGTGTTTAAAGGTGAGCCTCGTGTCAAGAACCATCCCGACATACTGCACCTGGGGACTCCAGGGCAGCTCCCGTCCCTCGACGACGATCCTAGAGGGGGGTGGATTTCGTTTGCAGGAGAAACTGATCGCTACACACTTGTCGGGATTAATGACCAGCCGCCACCTGCGAGGCCACTCGCATAGTTCGTCTACGGACCTCTGTAGCCTTTAAATTGATACCTAATACTATGATTATTACCGTTCAAATGACAAGGGAAGTTTCGCAATTGTCAAACCCCAATCTAAACGAAATTTGGTCAACCGGTAGAACTCATCATATATTTCGTTTCTCGTTTTTGGAGAAATTGAATTTTGGAAGGTAAAAACGACTCTCAAAGAATCAACAATCTCTAGACTTTTGCAATTTACGCCAGTATTATAAACAGTAAAAATAAATTTTTCATAGGTAGATCATTCTAGTGCAAATAAATTTTACTTGCATTCCTTTCCAACCACCTCCAACTTCTACTGCTAGGTTGAACTGGCCGATCTGAACCAAACTTGGTCATCTGGTTAAAGGATGTAAACTACCTTCAAAGGATACACCATTTTGAGACTTTTTCAGCATACGCCGTTATTAGGAACAGCAAATAATTTTAATTGTATATCATTAGATTTGGCTTTCACAGAGATAATAATACAGTGCAAATTCGTGTTTTCCGCTTTATTTCATCTACTCCTACTTCTCTGTCGAAAAGAGAGTAAATGAAAAATACACAAAAATGATCAGCTGAAAATGCCAAGATGTTTGAAATGAAACTACTGATTACAGTAACCACATTTTATAAAAGTAGGTTCGCCTAAAATCGAACATACAGGTAAAATTTCTTCATCGTACTACGAAATTGCATATTTCTCTGATTAAACAAATCTGATCTAGCATTTATGTACCTACCTACTTTTGTATACGGAATATAAAAATAAATTACGATATTTACCAACACCACACAGGACATCAGCACACCTAACTGGCTAGACCAAACGTTGAAGAAATTCAAGAAGACTATAAGTGAATCTAGTTACAAATACGCCATACCTAATGTCCCTTCCAAACTCGAATCCAACATCGTTCCATAAATTGCCCTAGATCAGACAGAGGAACTACAGAGCGTACAAGAGAGAAATTAAGATATTGCTAAAAAGAATCAAATCAAATGCGAGACACAAACATAAAACCACTAACTGTGGAAGACGACCAGCTGCCTTAGAAAACGCAGGACGCCGCACACTAACTTAGCATATCAGATGGGCCTAAGCTCCTACCCCTATATTGGTGGACTGATGACATAAGAGCGAAACGGGAGGCGTGTGTAAAATCTAGAAGGGTATTAACACGACTACGAAGGTCCAATGACGGCGTTGAAGTTTGTTCTGGTGCTAGGGAGGCGTACCTGAGAAATAGGAAAGAACTGGCTAAACTTATCAAGCAGACCAAAAGAAAATTCTGGGAAGAGCTCTGTGTGGAGTTGGACAACGATATATGGGGCTGCCTAGCTCCATATGAGCTTGGCATCGATAAGAGGAGACAAATCGTTGCGGATCTTTTTCCCCCCGGAGAGGGGATTACTTGGAACGGGGTAGCAGAAATGAATGTCGTCCCCTTCGATGTGGGGAAGATCAAGAAGGCGGCGATGAGCATCAAGAGTGGCAAAGCGTCCGGTTTAGATAGGGTACCACCAGAGGCAGTCAAGATTGTGGCAGACTACACTCCCAAGCTGCTCGTCAGGATCATGAACGAGTTATTCATGGTACAGAAGTTCCCCGATGAGTGGACGGTGGCAAGAGTAGTCCTTATACTGAAGAGCGGTAAACCGCCTGAAGTATCGAGTTCTTATCGCCCCTTGTGTCTACTCAATACACTAAGTAAGTTCCTAGAGATATTGATTAGAAACAGGCTGTTAGCCGAATTGGCGGGGTCTGTATTGGGGACAGTGCTTTGGAACGTCCTCTACGATGGCGTATTGGAGTTGGACCTGACGGCGGATGCCATGTATGTTGCTTTCGTAGATGAGTTAGCTCTGGTGGTGGGGGCAACAGATGAATTTACACTGATGCGAAACACGAACATTTGCCTGGGATTAATAGCACAGACATGGATATAGACATGGATGAAAGATCATCGGCTGGAGCTTGCATTGAGCAAGAGGAGGCATTATTGCTGAAGGGAAAGAGAAAAAGGGACCACGTGAACTTCACCTTTACCGGAGTAAATCTTAAACCTGTAAAAACTGTGACTTACCTGAGGGTGGTGCTAGACGACAGAGGGTCGTTTGGGGCGCACGTGTATAAGGCAACACACAACGCCGAAAAGAAAATGGCCATGCTTACCAAACTGATGCCAAATGTGAAAGGCCCAAGCAGTGGAAATAGGGCAGTACTCTGTAGTGCGGTCCATAACATGCTCCTATATGGATCCCCGATATGGTGTAAAGGGGTGGACATACAGAAGTATCGAAAACTCTTGGAAAGATCGCAAAGGAATATGCTTCTCCGCGTGGCGTCCTCCTACAGAACAGCTTCTCTAGCGGCGTTACAGGTGATCGCTAGAATGATCCCGATAGAATTTCTGGTTAAAGAAAGGGCGTATGTCTATGAGAACAGACACGAAGACTACAAGATCGTAAGAAAACGAGCTAGGGTGGTAACACTAAATGACTGACAGAAGAAATGGGAAAAGGAGAATGAGAAGGCACAATGGGCGAAGCGGCTGATTAGTCATGTCGCAGGATGGCTGTCATGTGGACACCGTCGTGTCGACTACTTCTTGACACAAGTTCTGACTGCACATGGATCCTCCGGGTCGGCGTTCACTCTATAGCGTCGACCCTTACAACTCTGCGGCTGCACTACACAATCCCTGATTTCATAGTTTCAAGACAACGGGCGTGGCGGGAGTAGACTTCGTATATAGAGGAGGATGCTCGGGTGTAGGCATGGGCATACGCTCTGGTGTCCGACCGCTAACTGTCGGAATGTACAGTGGGTAGTGAGTTACCCTACGGCACTTACCTCGAGAACTCTGCAACTGCACTACCCCATCCTTGGTGGCCACACTCAGGGAAACGGCGTGGCGAGAGAATTTGGCGAAGATAGTAGGGGAGGACAAAAGTCGGTTCGCCGAGGAGTAGTGCGGCCGCTAGTTGTCTGGTTGGGGAAAACCTTTGGTTTCATCCTAAAACAACTCGGTGACTCTGGGACCCTACGATTTCACTGTAGCTGCCGCGGTTGATCGCCGGAAGGGCGAAAGAGTTGGCGCGGTTGGCATTTTGGGATAGGGCTTCGGCCCGGCCGTCCCCGTAGTTCAGGCTTAATTCACGGGCGGGTTGGTTGTACCTCACGGCCAGATTCCGTGTCCCACGCTTGGCCGATAGTTGCCATCCGCAAGGAGGCCTAGGCCTCGTGTGGTTAGATGTGAGGTAGGAGTTCGCTAAAGCGTCTCCAGCGGTGACCCGTCCAACGTTGACAAGGGAACTTGTCTAAAATGGGTAGCACGGGCCAGAGAAGCCCACCGGCCTGCCGGTCCTCTCCGCGAGGTGTCGGTCTCGTGCGGGCAGTGAGATAGTGGGTGACAGTTTCAAGGCACATAACTTGTTATGGTTTCGTCCCTCTTTGTCCTGAGGAGTGTGTGCAATTCCGTGACGCCGCATAAGTAGGCGGCGTCACCGGTCGGTCGGCAGCTGAGTCCCCCTCCCCTATAGTTTGAATTTCGTCATGTTTACTCCATAACTCCTCTAATTTGACATCACTGGGAGATATTTTGTTCTACATCACAACATTTTCTATATGTAGAACGGCTAACTTAATAACTTTTCTCGGAGTTTTTAAATTATTCTCACTCACTGCATTAACAGTGATATAACGTAGTGTTTTGGGAACCTAACTGATATTTTACATAAATACAGACTGACTCACCCGGATCTGGATATTTTGTTATTCTACGAGTTGTTTCCAGAAATAGTGTTGAAACTCGTAACCCATTATGAAACTTTATCGCCTCCACGTTGATAAGCGTACCTCTCACTGTGAGCATACAATATAATATACATACCTGCATTAAGCTCGATGGATCAAAATATGTTTAGAATGATGTGAACTACATTGAGCTCAAGTTAACTTCAATTTTCATTACGACTAGTACATGAAATAATACATATCACGACAATATTCATCTTTTTAAAAATTTAAAATCAGTAGTTATCGATAGAGAATTTATTTATTATCCATGATGAATGTAATGAAGTAGTAGAACGAATGTATCGAAGATTTCATGAATTGAATCAACATTTACAACCAATGATCAGCAAGAAGTTTCTGACAATTTCTACGAATTTTCGGAGATAAAAAATTTTAATACACGATCAGTTTACACGACAATAGTAGAAGACAACATCAGTAAGAAATTTGAAGATTCTAAGAATCTAATCTAAAAGTTTTCCAGACGCAAAAAAAAATCCAAACAAACGGTATCATCGTAGAGTCTATTTTGCATCAAAAGTAAAAAGAATTAGTAGTAGTAGTAGTAGTAGTAGTGTCCTACACCGTGACACTACGGACTAACGGCTTGTTTAAAACGTTTTCATATATTCCACAAATTCCTATAGAATCCTTTTAAACTTCTTGCTGGTCATTGGTTGTAGGTACATGTTGATATTTTTCATTAAATGTTCGGCATGTTCATTCTATTACTTTATTACATTCATCATGTGTAATAAATAAATTCATGATTTCTTGATTTTAATTCGGCCAATTTTCCGTAATAGTCAGTTAGGGGAATTTACGCAAATACGACTAACAGAAATGACAGATGTCAAAATAAGTATGTAAAACAAACAAGCTAAGCACCCTTGCTCTGGTAAATTGACGTATCTGGCTATTTTAAATACAGGAGCTAATTAAATCGTTTACAACTTATTCACCTTAGGTTTTTGATATAGTACCACCTAATAACACCTTATTAGGTGTTATACTGACACTAAAGTTAACGTTTCGACAAGGATGACAATTACTATCTGCTTGTTAAGTTTTACAGCAGCTTTATTAAAATACTCTAACAAATCCCAGAAAATTGCATTTACAAGAAAATTTGTTCAAACAATGCACTATTTTGGCAATATTTCGGCACGTACTTCTTGAAAATTTAAATCATAATTTATGAATCGGCTCTAAAGGTGTCATCGTTTAAATGGATTATTTGAACGTCGTGTTAGAACTAGTAATGCTTGAAAATTTTAGATTACAAATATTTTTCCTGTCATTAAATCTATGTAACATTCTTTTATTCTTTGCATATTGAATATTTTATGATTTGCTTATTACTAATCACATGCGTCATTGCATCATGACTTTAAATCTTTAACGTAACAAATCTCAAAAACTTGCATTTGTGATTAATTTTCTTAAAAACCGTCAGACAAAATGGTAACGTGTATGGTATTTTTGGGAAGCTGATGAGGTTCTCTTTAACACACGAAAATAATATACAGGATGTTCCATTTTAAAAAACTAAGTCCGAAATGGATTTACAGAACTCGATCATCCTATAATATAATGGCGAATAATTTTAAGTCTAGTGTAGGGCATTATTTTACTCAAGAATTTAGCATATTTAATGATTAAGTTTTTAATATTCATTTTCGGTTATTATAAAAAATGCACAACATTGGAGCGTTTTTCAACTTTAATCGCTTTTCTCTCCGCAACTATGGGTTTCAGACTTAACTAAAGTTATAACAAATTGTTTATAGTAATTAGCGGAATCAATGTTTTAATACCGAGTGTCTCATTTAAAGAAACATAAGTTTGGTTCGTCACCGACTGCTACGATCACCTTGCCTAAAAGCAATATTTTTAAAACGTAGCTCATATATGTTACTATTTTTATTTTTATTTGCTTTATTCTATCTTGCAGGTATTGTTTTTCGTTTCACTTATATAAACGGCATTGCAATTATTGCAGGGAATTTTATAAATGACATGTATTGTTTAAGATTTTTATTTTTTTATGTTAGTTTTTATTTTTTTATGCTACGGATAAATCAAAGGAAGCTATCTACAACTTTGTTTAACTTTTCTGATAACCCTTAAATATAAGGAATGGAGATGTATTTTTTATTGGTTTTCGTATTTTTTGTAGCTTTATTCACTTTTTATTCGATTTGAAAAAATTTAAGATTTCTTCTTTTTCAGCTTACACCGGAAATTCGTATAAACTTTCTTATTTCAAATAGAACTTTTTTTTATTGATTGGTACTGCTAAGATTACTTTGTCTAACTAACACTGTTTCTAACACTAGCCCTTTTTAAATTATTTCGATTATTGTAAAAAATCAAATCCGTATATAAATTTAAAATTTTAGGTAATTATTTATGAAACTGTGTTGTATGTGTGATACTAAGCAGAGAAACAGGGCACTAGAAATACCATTGCAAATTTAAACTGTAACTGTCACAAGTCATGGTTATCTAAAGCTTCTGCCATTGAATACCTAGAAACGATCTGATTTTGAAAAATATATATATATATATATGTAAATCTCTCAATAACTACCAAAAGAATCCAGAAGCACCGTAATTTTGAAAAAAGCCATTTTGAACCATTCTTGTCAAAGGCAACCAAAAGAAAATATATATGTGAAAATTTACATCAGTGGCGCATTAGTATTTTTGTTCACATTGCTTGAGGTTAAGTGGTAGAACGCCTTCGGGCGAACTTCGCCTCACATTAATAACATTATTTAGTTACATCTTGTGTAATTATTTTTGTTTCAATAAAGACCATTTACTATTATTATTATTGCTGGTATTATATCACCATAGTTATTTAAGTACAAATTTTACATATTTCTCACACAATTACTTCTCTTGATTTTGTATATTAATTCTAGTTTCCATGGCCTAATAATTACACAAAATCAAAATTAATATATAGGGTAATCATAAACTAAATAACTTTTTAACAAATTATGTTAATAACAAACAATAAACGAAATCTAATTGATTCAGAAATAGGATTTTGTACGCATCAAACTAGTTACGGCAATTGCTAAATATGGCCTTCATTTTGTTGTTGTAAGATTACCAACCTTTCCTCCAAATTATACACAGCATTCCATAACATTTCTGGTTGAATTGCACGAATTTGCTCCATAATATTGTCTTTTAATTCTTGTGGCGTTGTTGATCGTCTTCTAAACAGTACAGCACACTTTTTAAATAAACCCACAGCTAGTAATCCGCTGAGTTACGATCAGGTGATCTTGGTGGCAATGAATTTGCGAAATGTCTGCTTAACACACGATCTTGAGAAACGTTGGTTAAAAATTCTTTGTCTGGTCGGAAAATGTGCGGGGGTGCTTCATCCTGCATAAAAATGATGTTTCCAATTCCGTGGCTCGTTTCGCATCTGTGGAATAACATATTTTCTTAACATTTGCAAGTATCGTTCTCCATTCTGCATTTCCTCGTAGAAATAGGAACCAATAATAAAATCAGCTCTAAAACCGCACCAAACGGTGACGTCTTCATGTCATGAAGACCTTGTTGAACGATTTCTTGTGGATTTTCTGCAGAGCAGATTCTACAGTTTTTAGTTCAGTTTCTCCACCATTCAGAGTAAAATGTGCCTCATGTGTCCATAAAATACGGGATAACCATTCCGGTTCAATTTCCATCTGAGCCACTACTCGCAAAGAGGAATTGTACCTAGTAGCCAAATCTACCTCCTTTAATTCAAACAGCGTTTTCAGTTTATATGGATACATTTTTAGAAGTTTGCGTAAAATTTTCCAAACCGTGGTATACGGCACTTGCAATCGCTTGGATATCGCATTTGCACTGCTGATTTCTAGTGGATTACCTCTGATTATGTCCTGATTTTCATGAATAACCTCTGCAACTTGGACATCACTAATTCTTGGTAGGTCAGTTACAGATCGTGTTCTATCAAATTTTTGAATCAAATTGCTCTTTCATTTAACAGGACCCCGCTCTCAACCCCATTCTCATGCGAAATCTGCGTAATGCAGCGATGTAATTTCTGCCGCATTTTTATTAACACTGAACTAAGCCAATTCTTGTTTGTAAATCCATGCTATTACAGTTTGAGTCGTTTGAACTCTACGTCCACTTAAGTTTTACTTTCAAAATAAAACTCCAAATTGAGTGCTTTCGTTTTGACACTCGTGTCAACAATTATAACGGCTACTCTTGTTTTTCATAGATAGACTAAAATCCAAATTGAACAGCAATTAGATTTCATTTACTTTTTGCTACTAGCTTGATTTCGTGAAATTATATAAGACTTTAAAGTATACCCCTTACTTTATGATTACCCTGTATTTTGCAAAATAATTCTAAAGCTACAACATTTAGCTCTGAGGAAGTAAACACATACTACCCTTAAGTTTAAACTTACTATGCAACAGAACCAAAAAATATTAGTTGATTTTTGAAAATAATAAAATATTTATACTTTTTAGATAAAAGCTTCTTTCGGAACATTCGCTTTGATTTTGTAAGGTTTATAATACTGCATTTGACATAAAACAGTTTCATAAATAATTACTTACAATTATTTTAAGTCTGTGCGTGTGTTAACTTTTTAATGTAGTTATTTATAATAGCCCGCACCAGTCATTCGTTTCAAATTAAATAATTCAAAAAGGGCTAGTTGTAGATGCAATGATTATTAGACAAAGTAGTAGTTTATCTCGGAAATAGAAGTTAATAAAAAATTAAGGTTTTGAAACAAGGAAATTGGATCGAAAGAAGCAGAAACCTAGAAATACTTTAAATTGAAAGCGCATTGGGCGAAATTGTGACTTCCAAAATTTCAAAGCACAATGTTTTTTAGTTTCCTATATTCTTTTAATCCAATCTCGTTATCTACAAAAAAACTTATACTTTTTGAAATACTACTTACATTTGATACTTTGGAACAAACAAATTACTTTGTAGTATTTAAGGAAAGAATGTATAGTCTAAGGGTGGGTTTATCAATGTGAGGATAAATAAATTAACTTGGAGATAAAATTTTATTCGTAAGATAATTACAACAAAACGTTTATTGAGTGTTAAATAGAAGTTATCTGCAACATAAAGCATTGTAGTTGCTAAATTTTATCTGCCAGTTAGCAATATCTGTCAGTTACTTAACTAACACTTTTATCCTCACATTGATAAACCCACCCTGAGCTTATTATATTTATAATATTACATCAATTCTATTGTATTTGTAGTGCTTACGACACTTACAATTATATACCCGAAATCTTAAGCCCTGTCAAGAAATTAATAATAAAGAACCGCTAAATCCGTTGGTTATCTCAATGTATTGTAATCTAGGTAAATAATTTAACTTATTTTCTATAATAACAATTAAATGTAATTCAGAGTGAGCGTTAAATAATTCTGTCCGTGAGGTTACTTTCCCAATTTACAATATTCAAAAAGAGCAATTTTACTTGTTTCATGAAATTAATTCGCAATTAAAGATAGTGACAACAATAGTAATACTGGCTACTAGGAAATCAAATAATATAATTTACAGCTTTTATTATTTAAATCTACAAGTAATATGCACATATACATTTTCCATAGACAAAGAGGTAGAACGGTGAACCATATGAATTAGCTAGAAGGTGTCCATTCCTTGACCCTCTTGTCGTAAGTACATTCAGTTTACGTACAGCAGCGCCCTCAAACGTGTAGCAAGTATTACTGCATGAGCGACCTACATATGAACTAGAAATAAGACGAACATTAAAACTTTATCACATTCACTCCTTGGCCACCATTCTCACGTGTAAGACGCTTATTTTTGTTATTAACATCTATACCTAACGTATGTATATACCTAAGTATATATATATATCTATTTACTTACTCCCATGTCATAATAATATTCACGCATTCGCGCTACTGTCAAAATTATCAAAAAGAACGCTTAGGCGCCATTTTTCAAACGAACTGAATTAACTAGTGCTTATAAAAGAATTGTGCAATGTGAAGCTCAAGTGGCGGTAACTAATGTGTACTCTGATTCAATTTTATTGTGTTGTGTCTATAAGCGGACACAAGTCATCGGTATTGTATAAATAACTAGCCTCATTGTATTTTATTATCTATGTATTAACTAGTATAAATATAACTAAACTTTTTGAATTAACATCTAAACATTTCAACTTCCACTGTCTCTTTCACAAATGTATTAACTTTCATTTTTATTTACTTTCTAATATAGTCATTTAAATTCTTTAACTGCGCTTATTGGTTCTTTAATGGGACCGTATTTACTAGAACTTACTGAAATCTTTTTTTTTTCTTTTTATGTAGCGCAATGAAGCATATTTGGACATTCGCTCTTCTCCTAATATCATTATGTAGCTTCTCAGAGAGTAAGTCATTGACCAAGAGGCAAATTAACGTGGAAGCTCATATTGAACCAGGACACGTATGTATAACTCAATAATTACACGGTTATATTAAGTAGCGTAAATAGTTAATAAATTATGATCTTTTGATAAATAACTTGCTAAAATTGAACTACATGCAAATATATGCAGATACTTTCCCCTCCACGCACATTTCTTGTTGACTTATAACATAAATAAGGAATGTGCGGCTTACATATTAAATTAATTCAAATGCAATATTTCTGTAGATATTTACTTGTATTCAACAGAATTCTATTAGATGGTTATTAATTTCTATTTCGCCTACTTGTTAAATACACAGTTAACAGCTACATCAAATCATAATTTACTACACTGTCATCCAAGACATTATCTGTAGCGTCTGTTAAGACAAATTATATCGATGTTGTTTTAATCGTAGTTATCAATTTTTTTACCAATAAATCACATTTAATCATAATTTACATAGGTACGTGTAGATACCTACAATTGTCATTAGTCACCTAAAAATATACACTTATCTAAAGACGCGTACATATGAAGAAAGTTCATCTTCATAAGATTACATCATAATACTTTCACTTGCAACTTTCATCTCCGTAAAAACGGACAATTTTATTTTTAATAAAAACAACTCAGTCTATTACAACTAAGATTTCTGTATCTGCTTGCAATTGAATATCTTCAATAATATACATTTCTAGTACGATCCAGACACATGTATTTAGTAAAGATTGCAACTACCCTTGATCTACTAAAAATTCAAAAAAATGTAAAACACGCTCAAAAACTAAATATTGGTGTTTACAAGTAATATAAAATTCTCTTACATAATTTCACATATGTTCTAAGATTTAGCGACAGCCATGAGTATATATATAGTATAATAAAAATTTATTACACGTTAAGGTAAATGTTATTACGCACTATATTGTGATTTTACGTTATTATTATTCTTGATCCTACCGAATATTACAAAATCTGTCTAAATTTATATCTAAGAACAATAATCTATTTTTGTTTGAATGCATAAAATACACACGATGAAATAGTATTATATCTATGTAATTTTATTGAGTGTGTGTACTACATCGGGTACGACAAAATACTAGCGGAATAATAAACTGTAATCAACGTTTTTATATAGTGAGATGTCTTTAACATTTGAAGATTTTGGGATTTATACGAACTAGACGATTATTGTTGACGTTGATTTCGCGCAAAGTGCGCCATATTTAGATTTAACTACTGTAAACACCAGATCTTTTTAATGAAGTGCTACTGTAATAAATACATATTCTTCTCTATAGCTTAAATTTTATCCAAAAATAGAACGAGTAATAGTTGTAATTGTACAAATCAGTATCACACAAGCTGAGTAGGAAATTTTCTTTATTAATCTTTAAAAAATTATATTACAAAATATCAAAAATATTCTTCATATACTCTACCAGAAAACAATTTATTTCAATCAAACATTTTGCCTGAATTAAGGATATTCTGAATGAATACAGTTAAAAATTTATAAAAAATATCCCAATTCAGAAGTTAATTCTTCTCCTGCTATTTACTCATTTGTACTAAAGATGTTAATATATATAAAAATATTTAATTCCATATTAAATGTGATATAGTTCTAGTATTCTCAAACAAACTCTGAAAGTGAAAGGTAGATTTTGAAAAGCTTTGCAATTTTCCTGATTGTATATACGTATATTCACCTTATTTTCAATCCACCTAGACAAAGAAACTGAATCAAGAATAAAGTGAATTGCATGGCAATGAAAGTATAATTAATTATTGTTTTACTACTAGATATTAGTAATAGTAGCATTCCAGTGGCAGTGATTATATATATATGTATTATATATATATAATAGATATATAATATTATATTATATATATATATATATATAAAGAAATAATCATAAACAACATAACCCTTCACAACTCACTTATATTATATCAAAAGATTCAATAAATATGTAAATGCAGTGCTGATTAAATAGCTTATTGTTGTTATTATGTAGTACTTAGTACTGCATTCAATACTAAATATATTATCTACTTTAACGCAGAATCCACGATTATATTACGAACTAAATAGCAGATTCTTACTAAAATATCAAAATTTAGTATAAATTTAGATACACCATGTAAACGTCTATAACACACGTCAATTAATTTGTCACACGTGCTAAAAATTCTTTAGCAAAGATTTCTTCAGTATTTTATCAATAAAAAAAGTTTTATTAAGCGCCTATCACGTCTTAAAAATTATCTTCTCCAAGATGATTCCTATATCTTCCTATTATAACGAACAGAAACTAGAAATTTTCCGCCAAGCAGGAGCATTTTATTTGAAAATACATATGTTAGCAGTTCCCTAGTAAGTTAACAACACACAATGACAAAATTCTCAATCGTAGAAGTTGATCATTAAGTGCACTGGTAGAGTACCTGTTTAAATTGTTCACGTTATTGAATAACCTTTCTGCAGTTTTGTGTTTAAATACATAAACAATTGCTTTATTAAAAAAGTTTACATTTTCTAAGTTCGCATGTATGTACATACATTACTAGCATCAATAAATAAGAAACTTAATAGGAACAATTCAGGATTTTCTCTTTCATTACTAGTAGTATTGCAAAACGTTTTACTAAATTATCCTAAATTCAAATTTATTTGATAATAATGGAAGAGGCGGGATAAGTTTATATATGTACAATTTAGTAAATTTTAAATTAGACACTAAACAAAATCTGATACAGATTGCATGTATTGCTTCCACATATATTTAGTAGTATTTAGCATTGAAATGTCGATAATGTTTCTAATTCTAACAACCTTGAGTTTGAAAGGACGACCATTTTTCTCGTTTGTAATTTAACTAAAAGCACATAATATAGCTAATAATATGCTGTGTTTGATAAATACGTAACGAAATGGAATTTCTTTTTAATAATAATAATGCAGTTCTCATAATTTGATATGCCCTCATGCCGAATATTAGACATTTTCATATGCTTTATTGTATCTATCTTTTGGATTTCTCTGGTAATAATAAACACACATGCGATGAGAGCCACATTTTTCTATGCCTTTCTCTTCCATTTCATGTTAACTATTGCTAGCGCTAAAGATAAATTACATCGACAACTCATCGTAACTACGTAAAAATCTTCTAGACTACAAAATTTATTTAAAATGTTAAAGTATTTCATAAAAATATTCAGTTTTAATTCCGCAAAGTGTACTAGAAAAAAATTAACACATCACACAACACAAAAGCTTATTTTGGAGTTTGGCAGTTTTGAATAGCATCGGGGTCGCCTCGGCAATTCAAGTACTTTCTCCCACCGAAAAGTAAACTTTCGTATCTTGCAATGTAAATAATCATTATCTGTTTAATCACTTCTCAATATTTTACGAACCGCCATTGAACCAACTATAAATTGCCTTATAAATCATTTAAAAAAAACCCTTTCTTTCTGTGATCTTGTTTAATCAACAATGACAATAAATTAAACTTTGATCTGAGTTATTTATGTTCTTCAGAATTTTGTATTATTAACAACTTCCATCAAATTTAATGAAAGCGCAGAAGTCTAAGCAACTTTCTTTAGTTATGATATCATCACAGCGACAATAGTTAGTTTCCTGTTTTACGAAAACTAGTTTACAACGTCTAATAAACAGAAATATTTCCCAACTTTCTACACGTTTGTGTATCGATGCCATACTGTATTTACTCCAAGTCTTAGCAGCTGACGTATCTACTGTTAACATATTATTGTACTGTTCTTCTTTCTCTTATTCTTAGGTTTCCGAACTTTCAAGAAAAGTTCAGCTTTATTTTTATATGAAGCCGTTAGTCACATTGGCATTTGACAATTTTAAACTTAGATGTCGCTACCCGTTGTGGAATTATTATGCAGATATATTAACTTCCTTAAAAATATACAAGTTTGTAATACAGAAACAAACATATCGTACATACTCCACCTTTATTACCAGTCAAGTAAAACACATGAAAATGTTCTAGCGTTTTGAAATTCAGACTATAGAACATAAAGTATGTGCAATATCAGAAAATGCTTTATTATATTTTAAACTATAATATGAAAACTAAAATCTCCGCCACGTTATCGATATATTTCATGCCGAGATCTTGTTTCCTTTGAGAATAGGTATACAAGCTTTCTTCAAAATATTTTATTAGCATAATTTAAAATAAAAACAATAAAAAAAGTTATCTACGTTTGGCTCAATTTGGAGAATTTCGTTTTTCTGTATATAAAAATATAAGCATAGTAAATACAATACCCTACATACTTTCTTAAAATCATTTTATCTGCATAGTGTTAACTACAAAGTAAAACGAAAAAATCTACTTTTCGGATAATATATTTTATGTGCGGTCTAGTATAAATTACAAATGTTCGTCAAACAGTTATGTGAGTGAATTATGCTGGGGCTTGTAGGCGAAGGCCAATATGACAGTTTACTATCAAAAATAATACAATATCCTACCAAAAGTTTGTTACGAAGTACAACTTGCCAGCCTTCGTGATAGATGCCAAATACACATGCACAGTTAACGTACATATATAACAATTATGTATATAATTCGCAACGATACTATAAAAACGAGTCGAATTTCTAAACATTATTTTGTATAGTCGTACGATATTAATTCTATTCATACTAAATTGATAAGATGACCGCTGAGGCTGAAGTTTGTGTTCAATGTTGTCAAACGTTAAAAAAGGGTTGTATAAATAACTATATTATCAAAATAAATCGCATGTCGACCTATTTTGCGTTTCATAATGGCTCTATTATCAACACAAAATAAAAAAAATTATCTATCCGGATAATAATTTTAATCATGTAATTTCTTCGATATTTTAACTGTAATAATAATTTTATTGAAAAACCACGAAGAAGCAGCTTCATCCAATTCTTCACACACAGACACATAAACTTTTCGTGCACCACCAATGCACATGCTTGAGTACGACACAATACATGTATGTATAAGTTATAAATAAATATAAAAATATTGAGGAACTTTAAATTTTTATTATATACCGGCCGCTTGCACACTGCTTACACATAGTTTTTCTATTATGTATCATAAATACATAGGACGTTGTAAAACATGCTTGAAAACGTAAAATTAGACACATTTTAGCAATAAATGCTACTTTGCTCGGGACTGTTTGTTGAGTTTGCAACGTCATCGATATTGTTTTAAAAGGCTACCTGTACTTCGTTTTCTTTTATCTGATAGAGTATTTTATCCTTATTTAATAATTAGAAAAAAGTCATGTCAAGTTTGAAGCTTTCTGTAAAAATTGAAAAAAACTATCTGATAGTAGACCAGAGTGTGAATAGGTGTCAAAATGAACCAAAACTGATGAATTTTATTTTAGAAGACGTATTCGAATAAATAAATAAATAAAATTAAAAATATGCATATAAATAAAAATAAATAGAGAAACAATACGGCAAAGATAAATAGGTCACTTTACAGGTATTTATTAGTATTTATTAGTTATAAATCACCTATAGGTTTTTTAACATCAGATAACGTGAAAAATTGTTTCATTCTAACTAGTCTCGAATTTTAAATGATCGTAGACATTTATGACATCACGCATTTATGACATCCGCGAATGCGGAAATATTTATAAAGTTAAGTTGTTTATAAGCATTTCTTCTACTAAGTACATATTTTCAAAGCACTGTATGACTAAATGTATTGTGAATTTTGTGAGAAATTTCCTAATTATTTGCTAAAATTTATAAGAAAAAATCTTTAGTTTAGCATAATAGTACATTTCTCGGTTAACTAATTTCAATGGAACTGTCGTTAATACAGAGAATGGCTCATTATAGCAAAGTGAAAGTAAACCACATTTTACGTGTGACCACTCATAATTGTAACTGTACTATATTATGAAAGATTGAACTATGTAATTAATATTATTATTAATATATAAAATTCTAGGGTGAACATCACCAAGAAGTGTGGCGAGATAAGAAAAAAGTTGAAGCAAAATTTGGAATTAAGAACGCTCTACTAGGATTCGTATTCAATGTAAGTAAAGCTATTATGCGTAGAATGACTTAGATATTAGTCTGACACCATTAAAGGCAATATTGTGAAATTAAGACTTATAAGCAGTATTAACAATTAAATGACTGATTAAATAATTGTAAATATGCACTGAAAATTTTAAAATAATTTTGCATCATCTTAATCTTCTGTTCTATTAATACTATAATAATAAATTATATCTGCATATTTAGTAGTTGCTACTGGTCGGCGATTTTTGCTATATTAGCTTGCTTAGAATACGATTTATTATATTTAGCTTAGATTACATCCATACTTTAAGATTCAAGCTCTATTCATTCATTTGATAAACATGACTACTTTCGCAGAAAATAAATTCCTTCATCGATCAAAAAACTCACTGGGTGGATCAACTAGACAGGACAAATATTGCTAAAAATAAAGCGCAAGGTATTTACCCTCCAAAGGATCCTGTTATTTCCTTAACAGGGATCATCACTGAGACCGTTGGCCAAAAACTGCAAGCAGCAGGGCCTCTAATAGGCGTAGTAGTTCAAAAACTTACTAGTAGCTCTGGAGGCCTGCTCGGTGGAGGATCTGCACCTGCTCCGGCTCCGGCAGCTCCAGTGGCGGACCACAGTAGTGCTAGTGCAGGTTTTGGAATTGGAAATATTTTAGGTTCCTTAAGTGCAGTTAAAGGCTTTGGCTCAGGGGGAGGTCATTTAACAGCTGGTGGATATGTAGGACGCTAATATACGGAACAATAGTTGCATACATAAATATAAATGTTTCTGTAGATTTGACATATAAAATTTTCCTTTTTGACATAAATTTCTGCCTAATTATTTCGTAAAAGACGCATAGTTTAGATCGATTCCTTTATAACAACGTGCACCTATGTCTGTGTGCATATTTCACGGTAGAATTATTTTAATATGTGTTGTATTATTCCATTTCAATAAAATTATTGTTTATAGGTCACAAATATTGGGCTATATTGTAAATTTCAAAAAATTAAAATGTACAATATTCCCAACAAAAATAACAACTTGCAACTATTACAATGTATAATTTCGTCCACAAAATAAGATTTTACCTATCTTTGTACAACAATCGGTAATATTTTAAAATAGCATTTAATCTAACAGTGTTGACCGCTAAGGTTCTTACAAATTTATCAGAATGCTTATCCTTTTAACTACATATCAAAAACATTAAATTTTCATGTATTTGTTATAAGTAACTATTATTCCTAAGCACTTCAAAATTATTACTAAAATTCAAAAGAAATCTAGTTGCGTTATTATATTAAATCTTCGTTGACCATTCCATCCACTTGTTTTATTATTTTAACAAGTTTCATATAAAGATAAATATGTATTTCAAAATATTAGGCTTATATTTCTCCTTAAAAAAGACATTAATTTTAAAAACCTTTTACCAGTCGCGATATATTCTTATTGTACGCCGTACCAACATAATCGAGTTTTCAATATAAGAGAGATAAAATCATATTAAATTTAATTAACGAATAGCCGTTTGTTTCTAACCAATGCAGTACTCTTAGAAAACACATTATTGAAATTGTATAGTATAAGTGAAAGTAGAAAAATAATTTCCTTTTCCAAAAATACAACCAAGGTAACTAACCCACATTCTGGTTGTAAAAGATTGCATAACGTAGACGTGTTGAAATCTGTACTTGCTCGTAGGAAAGAGTGGTACCAAAAATGTTTTAGTCATTATTTTTAATGTTAAATGTTAATTTTTCTTAGTTATTTATGTTTAAGAGAAGTGTAATGTAATTATGTGTTGTTAGTTTTGCTTTGTTGAGACTTTTGCCATCATTTAGTAGAATTACAGTATTTATAATTTGTATCCATCGCTGTTTTAGAATTCGTAGTGTAAATGTTATAAAAGTTGTACGTGAATGTAGAATTTTATAATATCTATATCTACATATGAATGTTAACAAAAAATATGTATGTTTTTGTAAATAGGTTTTCAAAAATAAATTGAAATAGTCCTGGCTTTGTTGTTTAATTTAACTAAAATATTAAGTAAAATGCAGATAAAGAATCTAGCAAAGAACAGTTCATAATTAAATAATATAAAACAATCAAGCAATTTCTGAATATAAAGTTTTCTAATTTAAATTAGAGCAAAATTATTAATCTAAAAAATTGCCCGTTAAACTGTACTTTCAAAACCCAGTAACCTGTACATGTATTTTTATACTTCTTGTCAAATATATGTATATGTAAATCTAAGAAGTCTTTATAGTTTCACACTTCTAAAAAATATATTTGGCAATATGTTTCGAAACTATGTCAGATCTAACATTTATACGACATCAAAGTAATCACGAATTAAGTAATATATGTATAATTTAGTAAATAGCACAATATCACACACGTGAGCGTATATAAAACAATTTATATATAAATATTTAAATTTTAGCCTAAATTGCTTGCATCATCGTCTTCGACGTACACCACATCTACAACGAAACAACCAACTACCAAGGACACAGTTATATACGAGAAATACGAGTCAGTTACAGCGGCTGTTCCTCCTGAACTTTTCAATTCAGGGTTTATGGTTATAAGCAATATATCGAAACGGATTGGCGATTTTATGCTCGTAAGTATTTATTTGTTTATTATACTATTAGCTATTTCGGTATTCTTGTTCCAAAAATAGCCTTAATGACATAATGGCAACTATAAATTGTAGAAAATATTCCGCATTTTTGTCATTAAAACATTAACTAAATTAGTTACAAATATAAGAAAGAGATTGCGAAAATTTAAACAAAATAGTCAATAAATTTGATAATAGTAATGGTATTGTTGTAAAAAATTTTAGTAAGATATCTCAATATGTAAAACCGTATGTTAGATCAATTATATATGAAATATAGATTAACAGAGAGAGCTTTAACAGATTTTTAGCATTTATTGCTACAGTACAAAATTAAATAAAAATTACTATACAGCACGCAGTTCTACTATTACAGTTACTCATCATGACAAGGACTCATTCATGAGCGTAGATTTATCGCAAACAGGACGAAGAATGAAATTTTCTCTTTCTTTATTAGCATCTAAGTGCATTATTGGCTTCGTGCTAATAACGCCTCATTAACTAAGTATACCATTCGTTGATGACTTTTATCAAATAATTAATCTATTTTGTTAGCTTAAACGGCAAAAAATATGTCTTTAATTCTAACAAATATTACTTAAATGAACCAAATCATAACTTCATATATATACAAAGATATATTGCATCAGCATAAGAGAAATATTTTCTTGAAACTTAAAATACTGTAAAATTGGTTGGCACTCGAATAAACAATTTCATTGATTCTATGCAAAACCAACCATGAACAACGACTATGGTTGACGACCAAGAACAAACTCCAGTGTCCAATCATTTTGGGATTTGATACGTACATATATCAACCGAGGTCAAATATATGTATGTATGTGTAAGTGTCAGGTTGGACGCTAACTGATGTACAAATCACACCTGGAAATGACGAATAAAGTTATGAAGTATATAAAGCTATTCTGGCTCTATAAAGGACTATTTAGTAAGACATGGGGGCTAAAACCCTTAATGGTGCGCTGACTACACACAAAAGCTATAGTACCTTCTACAATTTGCGCTTCTTTGATCTAGTAGCATAAAGCTAGGGCCATGTCCTCGACATCCACAGCAGCCATGGAGACCATTCCTTAGTTTCCTCCGCTGCAGTTGATATTGTTGCCAGAATTAAGCCTAGAAGCCTACAGAATGAAATCTAATGAATGCAAAGGTTTCTCTGGCAAGAACGAATAGACAATACCACTGTCCATGAGGATAAATAAAATACCGCATATTTTCAGTTTCACTATCAGATACAACGTAAACATTTTCAACAGTGAAACTACAAAAGCCTACATCTGCAAGTCGAGGAGACAAATCTCCCCAAATTGCACGGGCATTAGAATCTGGAGAGACAGAGAACCAGATGGTGAAGTCATCAGCTTAAGAGAACAAATGATCATCCACAAATCAAAAACCGACCTGTGGGAGTTTCTATACATTTTCTTAGTCGAAGAAAGTATTGTTTGGAGTATAAAGCTCAGTTTTACTCAACGAAACAAGGATTTTGCTAAATATTTCAAGGTTTAATTATAAATTCATGTCCTGTGTTTGCGCAGCATTGAAAGTTTAGTTGGTTTGTTACAATATGAATACATTTTGGAGTTGCAAAACTTTTACAGATATAGTTTCGTGAAACTATGTTGGTGTTTAAATAGATTAACTTTAAAATGATATGTAAATAAAGTCTACCTTCACATTATTTAATATAAGAAAGGCCAAATCTCACGCAGAAATAGCAGCTCCTGGAGTTATTTGTATAATTTCGCAAAGAAGGATAGTAAGAAAAAGAAGCAGATTCTTTGGTGTAACTGAATCATAAACTAGTAACAAAACTTACAATGCCAGTTAACAGTTTTGATTAGCTATTAAAGAAAATTAAAAGACAGATGATAAAATAAACAAAGTTTACTCTCAAGTTTGGCAAGTTTAATGGGTGCTTAGAAAGGTAGTAACACCACATTTGACAATTCAACAAATTTAGCAGATTACTCGTCTACTGGCATCTTAAGCTTTGATTTAGGTTTTGAATCTTATACTAGACAATATTGCTCTAGACGTAAATGTTTTCGCATTTTTTCATGAACCTATACTAACTTTAAAGTCCATTTGATATCAAGGACTGTGGGCTCATGGATTCAAATCGGTAACACCACAGTGTTTAATTCATTCACTTCATTCAAATACCGTACACCATTCGGTATCTTTTTATAAGGACTCATAAGCTCTCGAAACATGTATCCCGAGTTAATGAATTAAATGGTGTGCTGTTGGTGGTGTTACCGATTTTTTATCTGTAACTTTAAAGTCAGTTATATTGCCATACATAATATTACTAACTTATTTTCTCAAATACTAGCATTGTCTTAAAACTCTCAAAATCTGTTTATCATATGCTTTTCTTAAATCTGGGAGTAGCATAAATACAGACACACTTAGGTTTCGTACAACTAACACAATTTATAATATTTATTGCAGAGGTAGTATTGATTACTGCTTCTTCAAGGATATATATGTATTAATTTCTTATATTCAGTGATGTTTTAAAATATCTGTATCTAGTAGTTACTTTTGAACGGCGTACCGCTATCTTATATAATATCACATCTATTGCTATTATTTTACGGATTGTTAAATCTACATTCTTTATTCTTTTTTAGGTAATTGTGAATAACTATTTTTCATTTTCAGGATTCAGGTTTTCGAGCCCATAGACTACTAGAATCCATGAGACCATTTATCTGGAAGGTATTTGGGAAAAAGGGATTAGTAATTGAAGCAACTACGGACAAACCTATTTTTACTGATCCAAATGATAAATCGATAAACGGCAACACGGTGTAAAGGATGTTTATGGTATAATCTTTAAAAACTTCCTTTTAACAAAACTACAAAATCTATTGTATTTTCCAATTATATTCTATTACATTATTATTATAGTTACGTAGTAAATAAGAATTATCATGTAGAATTCATGTTAAGTTATAGTTTTATAATTGTATAATAAGGTATTTAAAATGTTTTGTAATCTATGCAGTACAATTACAATTGCAAATATGAAATTACTAGTCATTTTTGTCCATACGAAATTTTTAAATAAAGATTTACTATTTTAATAAACCTTGTTTTAGAATATCATTATTTATACACTACAACTACTAACTTAATTAGTTTCTTTCATTTTAAAACTCTAATTTTCTATAATCACATTTTAATTGAACTTAATCATACTGCATATTCTGATGAGGAGTAAAGCTACATATCGACCAAGAAGAATCATACAAATACATAATACAAATAGTCTTCAGTCTAAAGAGTTGAGAGCTTTACTTATATTATCAATGTGACATTCCCATGATGAATGTTTGTCCAAAGTTAATCCGAGAAACTTACTTGAATTATTATTCCGGTATTGCAGCGTCATCAATACGAATTAAAACTAAACAATCGGACCGTTTATGTGGATCAAAAAACATTACCTTTGATTTGGATTTATTTAATTGCAAAAAAATTGATTCTGTTCACTTAGAAATCAGTGAGGCGGTTTTATGACCAGCGACTGATAGTTTGCTATAATCCATTCCATGCACCATAGCAGATGTATCATCGCCGAATTGACATATGTCTTTCAAATTATCAAAGCTGTATTGTAGGTCATTAACGTAAACCACAAACAGCAGTGGCCCCAAAACCGACCCCTGCGATACAGCAATATTAAAACAATTTGGTTGTGAATATGCTGCAATACCATTTTGTATGATAACTACAGTTTGGCTACGTTTATGCATATATGAAGCTACCCAGTCATAACATATCCCACGGACACCATTGTCATATAATTTACACAGTAGCACAGTATGGTCAACCAGATCAAAAGCTTTAGACAAGTCAAACATCATAAACCCTACCTTAAACTTATTTTCCACTAAATTGTAAATGTTTTGTATGGCTCCAGACAATGCATCATTAATTGATTTATTTTTAAGGTAACGGTACTGACACTTTGAGAAGAACGAGAGGATTCCAAATATATAGGATATAACCGAGTATGCATGACTTTCTTCAGTACTTTCGTAAAACATGATAAGATAGATATATGTAGGTGGATAGTTACACATAAGTTTTTTATCCACCTTTTTATAAATTGGGATTAATTTAGCAGATTTAAACATTGACGGAAATTGGCCATGTAAAAACGATTGGTTAATTAAATGTGTTAGCGGATAAACAATAAATGGTGCGACGTGGCCCAAAATAAAGCAGGCTATCTAATCCAGACCAGCAGATGTTTTCCTTGCTACCTTCAGTATAATATTATAAATTTCAGCTTCATCAGCTGGAAAAAGGTACATTGTATTCCTATTGGAATTACTTACAAATTTATTACTGTTACAAGTTGATGTACTAACACATTCAAAATGATTGCTAAACATTTCAACTAGCTCAACAGTATCTTCAACACACACATTGCCTTTAAGTATCTGTATGGCATGCTCCTGTTTGCGTCGGTTAACAGTATCATTCACAATCTTTCATACGCATCGATTCTTATTTGAAGATGTAAGTATCAATTCGTTATTATGTTTCACCTTAGTTTCTTTAATAAAGTTTGAGTACTTACTTTGAGTACTTTAAATCTGTTATAATTAGGTATCCCTTGTGCACATACCATCCTTATGCAATTTATTGAAGTTTTAAATTATCAGACGCGCGCAAAATCTCAGGCGAAACCCAATTGTTACAATGACTCCGACAAGATACTCTTTTGAATGGGAAGGCCATATCAAAGTAATAAAATAACACGCGATGAAAACAAAGGAAACTATCATCTACATTATTTTCACTCAACATACAGTCCCAGTAATACATACAATTAATATATCTATTTTGTAACCTTTTTGTACTTATCTTTCAAATCCTGAAATATTTCCACTTGTAGGTCAATAAAACAACCATTAATTAAATACCAATTTATTCCAGAACATATAATATTATGTTTTCGTTAATAATACTTCTTCAGTGGAAGAAATTGACATTTAATATGTATCAAAATACTAATAATAATATAAATGGCCATGCCTATCAACAAAAATATCTAAAAAACAAAGAAATCATTGATATATCGAATTTTAATTACATTCTGAAATAATAATGAAGGATATATTGGTTTAATAATAATAATAATAATTTAATAACAACTATAAAAATTAAAATGATTTAAATTATTCGTGGAATTTGGAAAATACAGAAAACCAAATCAATCTATTTTTTTGCCATTATTCAATCAATCTCAAGCTCTAAAAATTCTGTCCAAGGACTAGGGAAAAACATGGCAAAAAACCTAGTCAAGAGCTTAAAATTAAATGTTAATTTCTTCCACTCAAGAAATCTTATTAACGAAAACATAATATTATATGTTCTGGAATAAATTGGTATTTAATTAATTGTTGTTTTATTGACCTACAAATGGAAATACATATTTCAGGAATTGAAAGATAAGTATACATACATTATGAAACATACTTATTGTTATATAGTTCAGATTGTTATCTTATATACTGGCTAACAACTTTAACTACGAAAGCCTATTGATAGGAGAGGGTGGTGGGGGTTAAAATTAAATGTTTCCATTTTACTATTGTCAACTTTTTATATGACAGCAATGTCAGTGGTTATGTCAAATACTTTACCGAACCATCAAACTATCTTAATGGAATACAATAGTATATTATGACACTAGTGCATAATTAAGCTTTTAAAGCACGAGTAACGAGTTTAAAGCCACGACGCGAAGCGGAGTGGCTTTAACGTTACGAGTGAGCTAATTATGCACGAGTGTCATACGATATTTTTTAATATAAATGCAACAATAATTTTAATTATAGAAGAAATCAAATCAATAATTTCAATACATGACATGTACCTATATGTCATTTGACATTTCCTGACATTTCACTGGACTATTAAACGCTTGGGATTGGCTGTTACCAAGCAACCTTTATACGCACGCCGTGCGAAAAAAGCCCGATTATGCACGCTTATGAGTGTGTTTTAATTGGTTTATGATGCATGCATACTAAAAAATTAATTATAAAGTGGTTTTATAATTTGCCCAGGCCGGTTTCACTAGATTACCATGGCTACTACCAATATTTTTAATGCGAACGTCCCCATGAGAGGCACTGCAATGCAATAATGCTGTTCAAATGTTAATTTGAATTTAATTGACATTTATCAAATTATTGTCAATGTATAATTGTGTTAAGCGATGTGTTCAATATTATTGATTATTTCGAGTTCTTTTCTTTCTTCAAACACAATATTTAATTACTTTGGTGTTATTGATTCATTTTGTATTTAGTTGCATGTTAATTATTTTAGTGTTCTAGCATATTATCATAATTTAATAATTAACTAATATAAGGTCCACACTGCGTTATAAAAAATGGTTTTGCTGTAAAATATGGCAGCAGACACTGTTTTCCTAATCCAGCGAAAAATATAGATATGTTTAAAAAATGGATCAAGTACTGTGATGATGAAATTCGAAGTTTGCCACCAGAAAATGTATATCAAAATCGACGAGTTTGCAGAAATCATTTTACTAATGATCAATTTGGATCTAATAATAGATTGTTGTCTACTGCATATTCAGTTTTAAATATTCCAAGTAAGCTTTCGGCCTAATTCTCATTACGCGTTTTGTTGTTGCGGCAAAAATTTTAACATTTCAGCGATCGTGCGTTTTTCGCCTATTTTTATCAGTGGACTAAGGTAGTTTTGAGTTGAGTTATTAATATTATGTCGTTTTAGTATGATTTGAATATTTTTTATATTATTTCTATAGGCGTCCTATTTTGGTAGACATCTACGATATTGCTTCATACTAATGAAAAAAGGTTTCACTTACAATCATTTTTCGGAGAATTTTTGAAGAAGTTCCAGCTGAGAATTTGCTAAATTATAACATAACAATATATGTAGTGAAAATGTATGGTCTCAACCTATAGCCATGAAAATCTTCTTATGGAACCGGATCTGGAATACTTACCATAAAATTTTCGTATTTCTCTGTATTTAAACGGGCCACAGCAGTAAAAGCATCAACTCCCTTATTCATATTATAAACAAATTGCAGCAGGGGGCTAAATGGCTTATAAATGATATAATTACTCATCATTAACTTAAATTTCTGTTTCTTTTTTCTATTGTATAGTAAAATTCTATTGTATACAGAATTCTTATGTACTTACGGTCCGATTTCATAATAATGTCCTTCATTCGGTTTATTCTCGGTTCACTAATGAGTATGGTAGTTTAACGGTACATCAAAAAGGACTTTAGGAATATATCAATTAATGATCGCATAACTCTAATTTTTTTATGAAAGTCAATTTGTAGGTATTTAATAGTGACTTTAAATAATAATACGGCATTAGGTTTTATTACGAAATCGGCCCGTATTTCTATCAAATATGTTATGCTTTTGTAATTTACTTTATTCATATAAATACAATATAACTTTATATACATATTTGTTATTTATCTTTGTATTAATTTATTAAATATAAATTGAAATAAAATGCATCGTACGCTTTGGTATATTTAAGTGTGGCGCTTTCGCATAATAATGCGAACGTACTCACTAGGTGGCGCAAAACTTGGTTATGATTGACATACGTTATCTGACGCATCTATATTATATTTCATCTATGAATTTGCCATAGTATCTGACATAACCACTGACATTCCTGTGATACAAACAGTTGACATTACTAAAATGGATACATTTAATTTTACCTCCCACTACCTTCTCCTTTCAATAGGCTTTCGTAGTTCAGATTGTTATCCTATATACTGGCTAACAACTTCAACTACGAAAGCCTATTGATAGGAGAGGGTGGTGGGGGTTAAAATTAAATGTTTACATTTTACTATTGTCAACTTTTTATATGACAGCAATGTCAGTGGTTATGTCAAATACTTTACCGAACCATCCAACTATCTTAATGGAATACAAAATTAATGAAAAAGTGCAAGTTATAAAGTGGTTTTATAATTTGACATAACCACTGACATTCCTGTCATACAAACAGTTAACAATGCTAAAACGGATACATTTAATATTACCTCCCACTGTGCCTCCCACTACCTTCTCCTGTCAATAGGCTTTCGTAGTTCAAGTTGTTATCCTGTATATAACGTTTACACCTACCCGTCGTGTAATACCTCGAATGAAACCTTATTTTATTAGGATTATGACGATGTATTACCTACGTAAGTATTATATTAGTTCACGAAATGTTTTAGTCGTACATTGTCCAATGCAGTCGAGAATCCTTTCAGAAAAGAGTAACGCTAATTAATCGACATATAAAATTAGACCTTGCTGAACTTAGACCCGACTGATGTCCGGGTCTAGAAGCGAAAATATTCTGACCGTCAGATTCGTCAGAAGCTTTTCGCTTTCAGCGTGGTTTACACGTCGAGTTACCGTAACCTTCTGGTGCCCCTCACCCAGGTTTTGCTCCTGAAGAATCCACTTACATTACTGTCGAAATGTCGAGTTTTAGTAAGTTTTTGTATATATATATATATTTTTTTGAACGTTGGAATACCAAATACCATTGAATGGATAGACACTGACACTGACTTAAATTTTAAGATGGCAACATTGGTAATTTGGTAGTACAAGACATGTCAGTTTACTGATCTGTCAAATAGTTTTATAACTTAACTTTAAAACTAAAGATGTCATATATACGAGTATTTTTTTTACTTTTAAGAATAAATTGTTTTTTAGATCACATTTAAAACAAAAATACTGAAATACGTAAATATTTTTATTAAGATGTTTTTAGAGAATATAAATAAATATATAATAAAATAAATAATAATTTCATCTACAATAAATGCTCGAAATGACCACAATCATTTTGCAAACATAAATTGATTCTTCGTTGCATATTGTGAAACACGTTGTTTAAAACTTCTTCGTTGATATTATTTACCGCTGTAGTGATGGCATTTCTCAGCTCGTCAAGAGTATGGAGAGGGTTTCGGAACACTACCTTCTTTAGATCACCAAACAAGAAAAAATCTAACGGTGTCAGATCAGAGGAATGCGCTGGCCAACGTCCGCTGCTTATTAAACGATCGGCAAAATATTCCTCAAGGTATGTTATTGTAGCTCCAGCTGTATGTGGGGTAACACCATCTTGCTGGAAATACCCATGTTGGAGTTCATCATCATGGAGTTCATTAATGAACGGTTTTAAAATAGTATGTCTATAACAAGCAACATTAACTGTATCGTCAAGAAATATTGGTGTCATAATGCGTCTACGATGTGACATTACAATCCACACACCAGTTTTAATAGGATGCAATGTCGTCTCTTTGTAAACGTGTGGGTTTTCTGTAGCCTATAGGCTGTGCGACAGCTTCCGTATGATATTCCTGTAAGATAGAAATTTAAATACATATATTTTTAATTATTTAGTAAGTGCATATCTGTTTGAGCAGATAATTTTCTAACTGATTTATTGGGACTAGTTGTCCTACGCTCAGAAATGTCATTTACTGCTTCCTCAGTTAACACTCAGGGTGCGCCTACTGCTTTACGCTTTGCAACACTACCAGTCTCCATAAATCGTTGTACCCGCCTGTTACGACGTCGAGCAAATCGATCATATTCAAGGTCCTCATTTGGATATTCCAATGTAAATTGTTCAATGCAGGACTGTAGAGAGTATGACCTAGATCCGTCTTGTGCACTTTGTATTTTGATTCGGTTATATTTGGCTATTTTACAGTTTTTTCAGTTGCGTTCCGTTTACTGTAATATTTTATCAAATGTCATCCAATAGCCCTTTCAAATTCCCCCCTATTACGATAGACTTTTTGACTGATCCCCGTATGGTTCTTCTTTTCCGGTATCTTATTTCCCCTCTGTTAATACAGCTCTAAACCAATGTTATGCTGACTTAATTTCCGTTTATTCATTAGCAGCAACATGTGACTTAAACGTTACTGGTTGATTATTTTATTTTAATTACAATTTTATCAATATTTTAAAATGTTTGTTTTGTGAAACTTCTTAAAAAAAATTTCCCGTGTTTTCTGCTCACGATCACATTTTATGTACCGATTTTGTAACGATACACTCTGTTTTAAGTAAGTACTTTTTGTTGTTAATTTCCATGTTGTACTTATTTGTTTTTTTTTCTATCTGTTTCTACCATAAAGCAGAAAAATTTGTCTGCTAAATATTAAGATATTAATAAATGAGTCAGTAGTTTGACCTTTTTTAAATTGACCGCATACCCGAAAAAATTTCACTTAGATTTATTGTCTCAATAATAATAATAATCTTTATTATCCATCAGAAAAGTCCTCGTTTATTTTGATTTCATTGCAATAAAAACCTAATTTTAAGAATTTCGACAAAGACTAAATGGCCATGTTTTCACTGTAAGTAAAGTTTATTACAATAATGATTGTACAACTAAATTAAAATGTACCTAACCTTATTATAGCAATGTTTGAAAATGGAAATACACATCATTTCTAAAATTTAAAACAGTAAAATATAACGGTTAAATTACTAAAAAGGTAATCTATCAGTACACATATATTTAGCACTTACATATACTTATATACATATAGGTACTTTAAATGTCGCAGTTAGATACGTTTCGGAAACGGCATACAAACGTTATGCCATCTGCTGATATCTGCAAAAATTGTGGTTATATGTTATTTGAAAGTGTTGTTGACAAGGATTCAGATTTTCTCATACTAACAAGAGAACACCGGCAACTGTCGCACTCCGATTTCGATGAAACTTTACAGATCGAAAGAGTACCTTAATATAAGAAACACGTACTTTTCTGTTTCGGCGGAAACGCCCGATATTGGGGTAGAACCCCCTCCAAAGTTTAGACGATTTTTTAATTTTTACAAATATTTCCTAAACTATGAGAGATATTAAATTTTCTTCTTAATATAATTTGCAGCATATTATACGGCCCCAAGGATGACGTCGTCCATTTTTGCAAGTTCATAACGGGGAACGGGGTACCCTATACCCTCCTTTTTTTAATTCCTTAAAAAGACCGCTTTTACATAGAAAACGACGATGTATAACAAATTTCGAAAATTATTAATAGTAATAATAGAAAAATAATAATAGGGCTTGAAAATCAATAAACTTGTCTATTGATAAAAATCAAACTACAACAGATATAATTTTTTTTCTTTAACATAATTTGCATCGTTACACGGCCCCAAGGATGACGCCGTCTATTTTCACGAAAAGTTCATAACGGGGGACGGGGTACCCCATACCCATACAATTAGTGCCAAAATACAAAACCTTAAACATTTTAAATATACAAAAAAAACAACAGCGATGGTACAACTTCTATATGTACATATATGGTTTTAGACTGTAGAAAAATTTTGTTAGAAGTTTTTCGGTTATAGTGATTATTATAAACTATGACATAGATTTACATCAGAGAAATAATATTATTAAGTTTCAATCCCTAGCCTATAATCAATTTTCTTCCCCAAGATTTTTTCGACGTATTCAAGTACTCATGGTATAAGAGTGGATACGTTGACCTGGGCCCTTTAAAAATCTTATAGAGTTTTGTTTTAACAAAAATGCACAGTCTAGCAAAATGTCATTTATCAGTACTTTTAAATAAATTTAATTTACGCGATTTTTATGGTTGTATCATAAATATTTACATTAATGAATTATAAAACTTTCACTTCTTGTAGTTCCTTAGGTATACATACTAGGACATAGTTTCATAGGAAGTTATTTATTCAGAAGCGTGATCCATATACGCTGGTACATTTTTGGTCGCCAGTTATGACTCACCCTGTATTATCTATGATACGTACATAAACATAACGAAAAATAATCTAAAAAATACTTCGCTTTTAGTTTCAGCAGTTACTTTTATTATGTCAAAACTTATCTTTCAACATCAAAATGAAAACCTATACTTCCATTTGTTTTATGTTTTATTACAAGTGCAATCTTACATATATTAGCAAATTTATTCCTAATTATTAAGGTTTGAAGATCCAATTAGACTACTGGTACAAAAATAGTATACATACTTCGATTGAGAAGACTATTTTATTGCCCGAGTGGCGAGATTAAAGATTTAAAGCTACCAGTCAACTTGTCAACCGTGTTCTTAATTATACGTTCCCTTAAAATGTTCTCTTATTTGCTATTATAACTGCATAATAAATATATACGGTAGTAAAAGAAACCTTTAGTTTATCTATTAAACACAGTATAATCATAAGGAGTTGATACTATACTTAGAAAAGAATAATATCCATAACATTAACAAATATTTACAATTATTTGATAAAATACATACTGCCCTTAATTAGTTGGCCACCGCTGTATATTACATGTTAAACAATTTAATAATTTTACTGTCATATTTTATAGACTACATAATTTCAATATAATAAAGGAACAAGAACATTTGTTTTTTTTTTTACTTAGAACGTCGTATATATCTGAATAGAATCTAAATATACGATTGTTTTTCTTTAATTATAAGACAAAGAAAAACTGTAGCTATAGCTGTCAGATATCTATTTTAAATAATGTACGGGTTAGAAAGTTTATGTCATTATGCGCTAATGAAGTCCTTGACGCACTTGGCAAAGTTTACATAATGCAAAAGAGGTCACACATCGATGGTAATCTTTTACTTCAGTTGAATTACAGACAAGTGAATACTACATCTCATTGGACTTTTAAGACGGTTTACAGGAGTAAGTACATTGTTATTTATTAGTAGTATGCTATTTTTCTTGCATTACACCTTAAAGAACAGTGTGCTTGAATTCAATACAATCCTCCAGGTTTACACAGAGGACAAGGTAGGTAGTACCTACAGGTATACAATTATTATTTTCTAACGTTAATTTTACTGTTTCCGATAAAGAACAAAAATTCCAATATTATTTAATTATGTGTTACTTGTGTTAAGATATCTTAAAAGTATGAACTGGATATCAATGCTTTAAATACGTTTTCTTAAGTAAGGAATTCACTTACTTTAAAGATACATTAAATTGATTACAATCCATTATATGTTCATTGAAGACCCAGGTTTCAGCAGTATACGAATAGTTATGTACATACACGCTCTAATGCGAAACACTGTTTGCTGCTTTTATACCATTCCATATAGATATACCTGTTGTAATTTATATGGAAACAACACTAAGTTGTTAAAGAATTTACTTTTGTAGCCGGTATTATAAATAAATGCACAAATATATAGATTTTATTTAATAAGCAAACAATTTTACTCTATAAAATTTTGTATTACAGATATATACATACATATACTCAGGAAGTAAATCGACAGACTAAATCATTCAGTAGAAAATAATACTATAATTTGGTTTTTTTCTTTGATCAGAGACTGGTAATTGCTATTAATTAGTTTCAGATAAACAACGTAATTTAAATTTGTACTTATATAATAATTTAACACTTCCGTCTAGCATACATCTATGTAGATTGTTCATGGATACACACATATAATTCATAAATAATAGTAATCACAAATAACAATATACAAATAACTCCGTCCACATATTTTTTTGCAGCAGTAAGTGGTTGTTTTGTGTATACGCAAACAGGCATTTCTTCAAGTTTATTTCTTTTAGCTCACGCAGAGAAACTTCTATTTGAAAATAAATTTACATTAAATCAATAAAATCTCGGATTTACAATATCCGCAAGTAAATATTGTAGAATGTGAAATATGTCGATCTGCAGAAGGAGAAATAATCTTGTGTATGTATAATACCCAATGGTTTTCATCACTTCTTTTGATTGACTCACCTCTGATATCCACCACACCCACAAGGACATGCTTCTTATAAACCTTTTATCTTTCAAAAGGAACTGCTAAGCATATGTTTAGCCCTTTCTCGCACGAACACTATACATTTACTAACAGATCTCTACTAGATGCTGCTGATAACATTTCACAGCACCATCTTTTGTAAATCGTTAATCTATCGGAATAGTTCTTAATCCAGTTTATGTAGATTTTTACATTTTTACTTCAATAAAACATGCAAAGTTACCAGCAGATAATATTGCATTTTGTAAGTCACAGTAGATAGTTAAATTTTACAAAGCACAATAAACAACTGATGCAACAGAAGCGCCTTTCTCTGTATGTAAAAACAATAATCATTGTATCATATAGTAAATAATTTAAAACTAAGCGAGAAACATTCCACATCGAATTAGGTAAATTACCACTTCAGAAAATAAAATCATGATTTTCTAAAAAAAAATCAAGCATAGGTATAGGTAATATGTCTTCGAAATCATTTTAATTCCTCAAATTAGTACAATTTATCAACGTACGTTACCAAGCAATAACTCTCGCTTTTTGACTATTAATATTAAGTGTAAATTTTGAACTTCTTTTTATGAGTGTATGTATAAGCAAAATAATTTTTTATCGAGATTACTTAATTCGTTTTCAATGTATTTTCAAAATACAATTTCTTTAATGTAAACTATATTATGAAGATTAATGTTTCATTTGAATAATGCACGCCAAAACCCTAGCAAACGGCTTGCTCAAATTCTTAAAAGGGATGTTAACACTCTAATTCAACAACGAAATAGGAACAACTATTACCTATTAGTGAATATATCTAAAACTTTTTTTCCATTAATTTTAAAATTTAAAATTTTAACAATTTTTAACATGTATGCGGGCTTCCCAGATAATATATTAGTCAATTGTTTCAATGCTTTCCATCCTCGCATTCAATTCACTATTAAAACGGAACAAAATCAGAGTATACCATTTATTATTATAACTTATTCTAATAACTAATTCTAATAAAATTAAACTAGATTAGTACCAGAAACCCGCACACTCCGGTAGATACATAAATTATCATTCAAAAGACGAAAGTATGATCCGGAAAATTAATATCATGAAAGTATTAAAAAGTCCTGTTCTAAAAATTTTGCCTTATTAAAAAATAAAAAAAAACTTTTGAATATAATTACTAATAATGGTTTTCCCTCTTATCTTGTCAATAGAACCATTTTTGGTTTTCCTCAGCCGACATTGAATCAGAGAGTGAACACTGCTTGCCAAATTTAGACAATCTTTGGTACCTTGACATCCAACCTAGCGTTGATCTGGTCTTGACCTATTTTTGAAACTGGGATAACTTGTTTTGAGCTGGTTTTGATGTGGTTTCCAAACCAGAATACCTATACATAACTACAGTTCACAAATAATTCACCATAAATACCACTTGAAGGAATGTACATTTCTGTTACAAATTTGTTAGATAAAGTTTCGCTCTTAATAATATCTGTAATAATTTGAGTCCATTAAACAAAACTGAATGTACATAATATTTAACAAATACAGCTATTACAGATTATACCTATAATTATGAACAATATTTTGTGTTGTGCTTTATTTGTGTATATTCCTTGTAATAAATGCAGAAAATAAAACAACTGAGTATATACAGAATATACAGCAGCAAACTGTGTTTTGCAATACGTACTTATATGTTTTAAGAATATCACCTAGGTAGGTATATATGTTCGTTATTCTACAGAGATCATTTTCAAGATCTCTTATTGTACATGACATTACATATTGCAGGCTACCACAATACAGTTTGGCTTTCATTTCCCCGTATTACGTAAGTTTCGGAATCTTATGTACAAGTTCGATAACTGTTGGTGAAAGTGTATATATTTCTAAGAAACATACATACTATGCACACTTTCTGCATGCTTAAAGCAGAATTAAAGAAATATTACATGTAAAGTCTACTGTGAATCAATAATATTTGCTGTAGTTTCTCATCTAGACAATATTTTCATTAACATGATTACACTTTCAATGACTTAACGGATAATTGTACGTTGAATGTGAATAGACATTATTTTAAAACAATAACATTCTATATACGTTTGGTACTATTTCTTTGCTGAGTTTAAAATGATATTCTTCGATAAATAAAAGAAAAATCTGAACCATATACTTCTTTAAAAGGCAGGTAATTTTCAATATAAAAACTGCTTTTATACATTTCTATCTTTTTTCTGTTCCTTATACAGCCTTATTTTATATAATTTGTTTTATTTTAAAATTATTTTTTAATTCACTACTACGATATATTACATACTTTTATGCTTGTTTGTTATAAATTTCTATTTTAATTCTATAAGAGAATATGTATACCTGCTTTATTAACTCTTAAAATTAGCAAAATACGTCAAAATGCGTTTGAATTTGGCATACGCTAGTTCATTACAATATTATTCATGCATCTTCAACAGGTGATACGTAAACTTGGTTTTCTATAAATGCTGACAAATTTCAAACATTGAATACATTTGAACGTGTATTTTTGTTTACGACTAAACGAAAGACAAAGTAGACACGTCTGAGCTTAGAGAATTGACATTAATCTTCAACGTGTCTTCCATAAACAATCATAAGTCAAATTAACAAGTTGAAGACATATTTTCAATTTATTAGCCGTTTAGCCTGTATATGGTTTAAATTTATTTTTAAAATTGCAATAAAATTAATAGTGATTGAATTTACTATCAGAGATGTATGTATATCAAGAATATCCAGATATTATTATTCTATTCTGGATATACAGATTAAATCGCTGAATCAAAACATAACTGATGGCATACCGTGAAAACAAATTTTTTATACAACTGACTCTAAAAGTGACACTTTTAACGCAAGCTAACCGGATTAAAAATTGAGTTTTATACCATAAACTGACATAAGCGTGTTATAATAGTTATTTACGATACAAGTGTTAAAAGTACGATTTTATTTCACGAATTAAAAGTTTGTGACACGAGCGTTAGTGCGTGTCCCAATTTACGAGTGAAATAAAATAGCATTTTTAACACGTGTATCGTACACTATTTTTTATACAACTGTTCATATTTAATTAATGGTGGGTTTATCAATGTGAGGACAAAAGTGTTAGTTAAGTAACTGACAGATATTGCTAACTGGCAGATAAAATTTAGCAACTACAATTCTTTATCTTGTAGATAACTTCTATTTAACACTCAATAAACGTTTCATTGTAATTATCTTACGAATAAAATTTTATCTGCAAGTTAATTCATTTATTCTCACATTGATAAACCCACCCTAAATGAATTAGGATTTCTACAAAATTTTTTGACATTTTATCACAAAAACAAAATGTATCACAAGTCAGAGGTGCCAGTCATGGTAACGCACTGATATTTGAGAATTAGAAACATCAAGAAAGTTTTGTTGACATTTTTTATTTCTATTAAAATAATAAAACTGGATCTTGATGAAATTGATCTAAACTAATGATGATGCCCATATTATATAGTAATTGTTGTAATGCTAATGTATGTATGTATCAGGGTGCCCGGATTCCGTAGGGACAACATGGGTAACTTTTTATTTGAAGAAATAGAGAAACGGTTAAATTAGCGAAAAGGTGTAGATTCAAAAGCTCACTAAGAATCAATTTTCAAATTTTACTTGACATGCTTCATGTGTTTAATATTGACGAAAAACTGAAATCTTCTAATTACTTTTATTTGCCGTAACTTTTTTGTTACTTGAGCTATTAAGATTTGGTTTGAAGCAATTCAAATTGTAATCTAAATACTTTTATTGACGCTCAATAAAACAAATTTCTTTTGCGAAAATTTTTAGTAATCTCATCTAACCTCAAAATTTTAAATTGGAACCGTACAATTTTTGTGGCTCTTTTAAAAGGATTTTTTTTTCTGAATACAATCATGTATTGTATGGTATGGAAATTTTGTCAAAATTGAGAAAATTAAGCTTATCCGGATTACGGGCAGACATCACAACACACCGTTCGATCGTTACTTGGACGAACGGGTCTCTGCGCAGAATGAATTTAGTGTTCCAACACAACGTCTGACCGTGATATGTACGAACAGCCGTTTGTTCCAACACACTGTTAGGCGGTACATGAATCGGTACGTGTACGATCAAACGAGTACGTAGATTTTTATCGAACCGTTTAGCCCCGGCTGTGCCAGACATGCGCAGGACGTAATAACCTCAAATGATTTGAAGTTCCTCGATTGTCAGCAACTGTCAGTATCTCTTTTGATCTATACTTGATTTTTGTGTTTTATTACTGTTATTTGATATTTTGTTTTATCAAATATGACTGATTCAGATACGGAGGGATTCTCTGATGACGTTAAGACCGTTCCAACACAAAGCGATGAGCGGATCAGTCAACTGTAGTATAATGTTAACGCATGCGCATAAAGTGATTCATGAACAATACATTGTACGATACACAAACTGCGTGTTGGAACGAACCTATAGTAAAAAGTACGATATCTGCTAGCTTGCAAGAGCACCTGATTTGACTTCTACTGGTATGCTAAGAAAGTTAGCCTAAAATTTTGCGTAAAATCCAAAAATCCACTAATATATGGGGTGTTCCATTTAAAATAACGAAGTTCCTATCGATTTCCGTTATAACCGGAAGTCGGCCATCTTTAAAATTATTTTATTTAAAAAGAGCATGGCCAGAAACCAAGACAACCAAATTTTCAGGTTTCTCTTCGGTGTACTTTAGGAAATATTCTAATAGGCCACTCAACTTGGGACACCCTGTATATGCGATACATGATTGTATTCAGGAAAAAATCTGTATATCAATATTTACATCAATACAGTAACAGTCATTAGCGTTATAAACATTTTCGCACTAGTGTTAATAGTATATTACATACTAAGGTTGTGAAGTTGAGTTATTTACTATTTTTTGTACCAGTAGTCTAATTGGATCTTGAACCTTTATAATTAGGAATAAATTTGCTAATGTATGGAAGATTGCACTTGTAATAAAGCATAAAACAAATGTAAGTAGGCTTCATTTTTATGTTGACAGATAAGTTTTGACATAACTGCTGAAACTAAACTAAAAGCGAAGTATTTTTAGATTATTGTTCGATTTGTTTATGTATGTCTGAAGAAAAAGATTTTAAATGTATACCACCTGAAATGTACGAGATTGCAGAACAGTTGGGTACTAACTTGCGCATAAATCAAAACGCTTTCATACGAAAACATATTCAGAATTTTGACGGTTGACATCCCACGGCGGTTGTATGATTCCAACATGCGTGTTATTTGTTTTCATAATTAACCTAGGCGTTGATTGAAGGAATACATAAAGATGCGCAACCTATGACTTTTGACAGAAAGCTCAGATCCCTTAAATGGAGATTTGCATTTAAGGGATCTGAGATTTCTGTCAACTGTGATAGGTTGCGCATCTTTATGTATTCCTTCAATCAACGACCTAGGTTAATAATGAAGCAATTATTCACCTGCATTAGTTCAGAGGTTGAGAAATGACTTTTATAGACGTTCTATTATGTGTCAAAATGCTATGATTTTTGACTACCGGTACAAAAAATACTTTTAACACTAGTGCGAAATAGTACCTATATTAAGTATGGAGAACGGTAAGGGATGTTTACCGTTCGAAGACAATTGTTTGGAGGAGGAGCGAAGCGGCTTCTAGAATTTATTAGCATTTTGTTTTTGAATGATTTAGAATTTGCTACTATATCCTCCTTTAATGTTCTAGTAACTTTTGTTCCAGGTTCCTAGAGTTTCCTATCATTTTTTTTTCTTCGAAATTTAGTTGACTCATAACACCATCAATCTGAAAGAGAAACTTTCCAGATCCTCACAATTGTTTTCCATAATTCTCGAGCTGTTTTCTTGAAGTTCACACTTTTTTCCTTTAGCTCTTTGGATTTGATAGGCTTTGTAGTAAGTTTTAAAATATAGTACAAGCAATATCGCTAAACCGCCCACTTTATCTATTTTATGGTTTGAAGATTGTAGTATTATTATTTTATTATCTTCCTGGCCGTCTAGGTTTTGTATAAAACTTAATGATAATATAATTTCTTGTTGTAAGTTCGTAGGAACATGGAGATTGTCAAAGATCATAGAAAATACACATAAACAAATTGACATAAAATAATCATACTCAGTACATCGACAGGTAGGTACTCCTGCAACGCGTAGAAGATCCCATCCAAGAGAAATACTTTCAACTGCCGTTGAATTTTTATTAAATTGTACTTTCAAGTTCTTTGGTACACACTTCTAGCCCTATATTGGGGACCATTTTCAAAAAAATTAGATATATGTATTGGAATAGTGCAATTACACATAGAGACCACTGTAAAAATCTCTTACGTATAAATTCTATTTGATTTTCTAGTAGGACAACTATGAGCTCGAATATATATAGACTTGGCAGAGTCGAGATACGCTGTTGAGAAGATGAATTATATGGGTGATATAAGTCTATACTTTACTTCTGTAATAAAAAAAGATTTTTTAAATAACTAGAGGATGCTCAAAATATCATTGCGTAGTGCGTCATTCAATATGAGCAAAGTAAAAATATTTCAAAGAAGATAGATAAATGTACTTAACACATTTTTTCAAAACATTGTAAGTAAGCTTCGGACAGTGTCAATCCCACCAAATCTTAACTTTTTTCTCGCACACAACTTATTGTAAGTAGAAAATGGTTATAAAAGCTGTTTTCTTTAAGATAAACCGTTCCGGAGATATTTTCAAAAAACGATTTTTTTTTATTAAGTTTCAACACCCTGTATCTCGAAAATGGTGCGTTTTAGAAGGTAAGTTGCTAGAAACTTTTTTTCAAATTTTTTGACAAGCTATCACATCCTGAAGTCCTGCGCATATATTATTAAACACCCTGTATATGTACATACATTAGCATTACAACAATTACTATACAATATGGATTCATTGGGCATCATCATTAGTTTCAATCAATCTCATCAAGATCCAGTTTTATTATTGTAATTGATATTTGAGAATTAGAAACGTCAAGAAAGTTTTGACGTTTCTAATTCTCAAATATCAGTGCGTTAGCATGACTGGCACCACTGACTTGTGATACATTTTATTTTTGTGATAAAATGTCAAAAAATTTTGTAGAAATCCTAATTCATTTAATTAAATATAAACAGTTGTATAAAAAATAGTGTACGATACACGTGTTAAAAATACTACCTATTTTATTTCACTCGTAAATTGCAACACTTGCTAACGCTCGTGTCGCAAACTTTTAACTCGTGAAATAAAATCGCATTTTTAACACTTGTATCATAAATATCTATTATGACTCTGCGTTTATAAAATATGGCCTTATATTTATTCACTTTTGTGCGATAAATTCCTGCAACAATACGGTTATATTTTTACCAAATTGGATGATTACTTTCTTTTAATGCGTAATAGCTTACCACAATACATTAAAAATTCTACCCCATCGTTTTCTAAATAATAAATCCCTCTCTTTTGAAACATATCTATCATTTTTCAGACTGACTATAGTTTGAAAGATCTAAGAATCTTATACGGATAACCTCTTACACAAAAAGTTTCAGTCAAAATAAATGAATAAAATACTCATAAAAATGTAAAACATATACGATGACAGCCAGAAAGTACGGACCAAATTCTGCAAATTTATATTTTTGACTACAAAGTTTTTCAAAGTACAAAAGTTTTTACGGTATCACTTTATAGTTGTCTGAATATTTATCAGATTAGATGTATAAAGTAATATTTAATTAATTTGAAAACTTTTTTCGATATTGCCAATAGCTAGTACCTGTTAGACAATAAGGTAGTTATTCACATGCGCTACTCAAAATGCCATTTTCTTAGTAAATATTGCTAAAAAATAAATTTTGCTTTTCTTCATTTTCACAGTCAATCTTTTAAAGTCAATATTGACTTCTTGTTACTTGATTATTATTATTGATAACTTATTAGCTTATGATCATAAAATTCGAATGAGTTAATTTGTTAGATTTGGTGGGATTGACACTGTCCGAAGGTTACTTACAATGTTTTGAAAAAATGTGTTAATTCCATTTATCTATCTTCTTTGAAATATTTTTACTTTGCTCATATTGAATGACGCACTACGCAATGATATTTTGAGCATCCTCTAGTTATTTAAAAAATCTTTTTTTATTACAGAAGTAAAGTATAGACTTAAATCTCCCAATTCATCTTCTCAACAGCGTATCTCGACTCAGCCAAGTCTATATATATTCGAGCTCATAGTTTTCCTACTAGAAAATCAAATAGAATTTATACGTAAGAGATTTTTACAGTGGTCTCTATGTGTAATTGCACTATTCCAATACATACATCTATTTTTTTTGAAAATGGTCCCCAATATAGGGCTAGAAGTGTGTACCAAACAATTTGAAAGTACAATTTAATAAAAATTCAACGGCAGTTGAAAGTATTTCTCTTGGATGGGATCTTCTACGCGTTGCAATGTCGTTGTCGATGTACGGAGTATGATTATTTTATGACAATTTGTTTATGTGTATTTCCTATGATCTTTGACAATCTCCATGTTCCTACGAACTTACAACAAGAAATTATATTATCATTAAATTTTATACAAAACCTAGACGGCCAGGACGATAATAAAATAATAATACCAAAATCTTCAAACCATAAAATAGATGAGATGAGCGGTTTAGCGATATTGCTTGTACTATATTTTAAAACTTACTACAAAGCCTATCAAATCCAAAGAGCTAAAGGAAAAAAGTGTGAACTTCAAGAAAACAGCTCGAGAATTATGGAAAACAATTGTGAGGATCTGGAAAGTTTCTCTTTCAGATTGATGGTGTTATGAGTCAACTAAATTTCGAAGAAAAAAAATGATAGGAAACTCTAGGAACCTGGAACAAAAGTTACTAGAACATTAAAGGAGGACATAGTAGCAAATTCTAAATCATTCAAAAATGAAATGCTAATAAATTCTAGAAGCCTAGAACAATAGTTAGTAGAAAAATTCAGAAGACATGGAAGAGAGACTTGTGAAAAGGATGGTATAGAAGTTCTAAGATCATACAGAAAAAGTTCAAAACCATTACTAGCGCCCAAAGTATCTGTAACTGCTGCACCTATGAAATGTCACAGCAATATCCTTTTGCTAATGAATTTGTCAATATTGACTATCGACAAATTCGAAATATATTGCTAAACCCAAGTGCAACGACCGTAATTGTCCGTCTTGAGATTCTTGTATGAAAAGGCAACATTGCCAACAAAATGCCATTACGTACGGAAACTCTCAGAGAGTTACCGTTGACGAAATTAGAAGGATTGGAGCAAATTATCCAAATTATGGAAACAAATGGCATTATCGAACCATCAAAGAGTCCATGCACTTCTGTAATTCTGCTGGCAAAAAAGGTAGTAGTACCAGATTCTCTGTAGAGTATTTACAATTGGAACTACTTTGATACCTCATTGTTATACAGTTTGCATTATGAGAAATCGTCTTGAGAAGACTGCTGTTGGAAATTTACTTGATGTATCTTGCTGACGTAATCGTGCTTGGAAAGTCATTTGGAAAGATCACTTGAGAAAGTTACAGGCAGTAGCGTCTGCGTGAAGCTAAGTTAAAGCTGAAAACAGTTTTTTTTGTATATAAACCCAACAAAGTTGGTGAAGACTACTTGTTCAGCATTCTGAAGCGCATAAATGTAATTCATGACATAGTAAGCCGGTATCCACGAAACCAATGACTAAATAAAGAATCAGGACGGTATTAAGACGGACGATAGTGGATACCAATAGTTACAGGACCTTATTTAGTTATTCAATCGTCTGCATGATTTTTACCCTAAGCTGCAACGATCATGGAAAGTAATCAAAATTTATGATTTTGAAACAATAATGAAATTTATTGCATCAGACGGAAGCCGAACGGCCGAGTGACACTACTCATTGGAAACCGTCATTGGATGCAAAAGAAATTTGTAACGACCTGAAAGAAGAAACGACATATGAAGAATGCAAGGTCAAGACTTTTTTCTGGCTCCCCTAGACCACACATTGGCACATTCTGGCTGAGAAACTGAAGATTAAAAAACGAATAGCCAGCGTGTTTCGGCAAAAGTTTGGAATAATTCAGGACCTTTGACAAAATTTGTCACCAATTGGTAAAGTTTTGTACCACACTAGTAATCGCCTCTTGTTTTATTTGGTGACCAAGGAAACTACATATGGAAAAATATTAATGTATTGTGCTGTGGTATGCTCTTACAATACACGTATGTACAGCAGAAACGACAAAAAAGTCAGTGATCTTTTTTTTTTGGAAAATCACGATGTAGGAGACGAACACATACCTAGCTGTTTCGATCATGAAGGTTGCGAAAGACACTATTCCAGGAATGGGTTAATAATACAAGGCAGACATATCTAAAATCTTCTTGAACAAGAACATTCCCCGTACACTATCAGATGTAAACAGGCTATTATAGCCCGCTAAACAAAGCAATCAATCAATTGGCGGTACCAAGCGGCAGTGCGTAGAATTTGCATAAATATTATTCGATGTAGTCTTACTGTTAGTGTTAATTATTCGCACGAACATTGTTGTTACCTCAATTATAACGTTTAAATAAATCCTGCTATTAAGAAATATCGCCCTACGAACTAGTAAAGTTCACAGGCGTTCATAGGTTTAGATTTCAATAAGTACCCTAGAAACGTAACAATATTATCATTTTTATTGCTTGACTGAACTAGTTACAATGTCATTTTTGGCAACTATATCCCAGATTCATAACTTCTGTACATCCACTATACATCAACACGTATGTATATTTAATTGCTCTTAAATGCAGCTTTATTCAATAATCTTGATCTCTACCATAGTTTTAAATTTTGAATAGCCTTGACGTACATCTTTTTGACCACATTTCAATCTACGATAATGTAAATTTTAATGTTTCATTTTCTAGATGTTATTGCTGACTCTCTATTCGTATTTAAGGTTAATTTATATTTCAAAAAATTGAAAGCTTGACGTAGACACAGATGAGTTGTTTAATTTCAATGAAATCCCTGTTAGATTAATTTATCTTCTCTCTAGTTGGCCTATATAATTGAGTTTTACTATTAATTGTTTTTATGTTTTAGTATTACATTCGACGTGTCTTTAACAATATGGAATATAGAAATCTTACATGGACTTTATTACTTTTGACAGTAGCACATTATCAAGGTTCAGAATCATCTGCTAACGCAATTACAAAGGTAAAGGTTTATCTTACTTAACCTTGAATTACAATATTTGTAGGAAAATTACTATAATATTTCTAGAATATACGATCTATAAGAGCCGTAAGAAAACCTGGGTTCTTCAGAACTCTATTTTCTGTTGCTTATGAGGTAAGCTTAAAGTATTACGTATACTACGAAGTTTCGTACTAACAGTTAACCTATTATAGCAATGGGCAGACGGCAGAGATACTGCGAATTACGTTAGAAATTTGTTAAATGAGAATATTGTAGATGACAGTGTAAGTATACTTATTTAATAGTAAATTTATTTAAACGTGTTTCACGAAATCAAATGTCCTCAACTACTCGATTTGCTTTTGTTTACAAACAACCCATCAGTATTATTATGTACTAATTTACTTATAATGCTATTCTGATATGACTAAACTTGGAAAATTCTCTACACATGCCAGTCGGTTACGTATGAAATTTTGTATTTCATTTAAATTATAAGAAGAAAGAATTTACGCACTGTATTCACCATTGGATGGTTAAGTGAGCTCACCGATCCTGGCATATTTATATACAACACTACTGCATACTAATTTGCGATTCAAGATTGTTATTCTCAAGCTGTAGGCTGTCCGATTGCAAACCTGATAACACTCAAAATCTCTCCTGCCTTGCGTGTGGTAAGCATCTGCCATGTTTATTAATGACTGAATAGAAAACAAAGTAATACATTAGAGTCTATATTAACAATAAAATCATCCATAATTCGCACGCTGACTACTGAATATTCTTTTGAAAGTGTAACAATTCTATGTAGTGCTTAATTTTGTTTAAACTACTAATTAATTATTATATCGTTTGTACGAGTTTGTGCTACATATATGTACATACATACATACCGTGCATTGAAAATCTTTTCTGATTAGAAATGGCCATGTTTTTTTTATAGCGATTGGTAGCAGTGCTTGCTCGCACTAATCACTTTAACAATTTGTACCTCAATAAAATGGATGCGAAAATGTACTGAAATGTTATCCGTTATTTTAAAAACAAAGTCAAACTCTACGCTTTATGTTCTCAAAATCATTTACTGCGGAGTTATGTCAGCACGCGAATCCCTAATAGCATTAGGAAGCTCTGCGATTGTGTGATGTCTGGTCTTACCAAACACTAAAGATTAAAAATGGAAAAATTAAATAATCTAAAATTATCAGATCCAGAAATCTTGTAGAACAATTCATAATTCTTTCATCGAAAAATTGCTTTGCCAAAAAAGCTATTGTTTCTCGAGATTTGTGTGCCTAAAAATGTGTTTCCTAAAAATGCCTTCTGTCATCATAAAGTTTATTAATAAGAGGCAATTTTGTTTTAAAAAATGTAGTCCCAACAATTCGTATCCTAACCTAATGTTTATTTTTTGTGGATAAAATGAAGTTTCTCTGAATTCATGAGGATTTTCCTGCGAGCACTTTCTCGCATTTTTCTTAGTTAAGTAGCCAAAATTATGGAGTCAAGTCTCATTAGAAAAAAAAACATTTGTCGAAAATATTGTCATTATTTATATTATATAAAAAACCATTGACAGTTCTGCGTGAGTTCATAAATTGCTTCAATTTTATATGGAAACAACTTCGAGTCCTTTTTAAAACACTAAGTATGGTATGTTCCCACTGACAACTGAACATCTTGATATAGCCTTTCCAATGTTTTTTTAATAATTTGCCCATTTGATGTTGAATATCCTCTATGCGATTCGTTTTTTAGCTACTCCACCGACAGGTTTACAAGTTATTGCTTCTGTTTTATTAACATTTCGAAATTTATAAGAAAAACTAAATATCGATACACAAAGCAAAATTTTTTCGGAGGTTCTTTTATTTATATAATACTTTGCTGTAAAATAGAAACTTCATTTCTTACATATATTGGGTGTGCAAGTATGTATATTATAAACGCGTTTTTTCCTAACTTTGAGGCTTTATTTACAAAAATTGGTACAATATCCAAGGAGCACATGAATTCCGTCCTAATACAACTGCTCATCTGTTGAAGAACGTATCGACCCAATTTTTGATACCTTCAACTGAAGTAAAGCATATTCAGGACAAAGCATTCTGCATTGATCGAAATAAGTAGTAGTCAGAAAGGGCAATGTCCGAGCTATACGACAGGTGGGGTACGACTTCCCATCCGCTATTTTCCAAATAAGTTTCAACAAGTTGCGCAACATGCGACCGAGCATTGTCATGATGCAATATCACTGGTCAATCACATGGTCGCCCATTCCGACCGTTCAATGGTCTCTTCAATTTAATGAGTTGTTGCCGGTAGCGTTCTCCAGTTCTTCACATATGATTTCCTGTGTTTAGGTTGTCATAATGGATCCATACGATGCAGAACAGACTTCCCTTCGTACCGTTACACTTTGAAAGAATGACAGATAATTATTTGAATAGTCGTAATAGATAACGCTTCAACATGCAGATAGTCCTCTGTTAAGAGTCCTTTAAAATATACTTAAGCATCCAATAACATAAAATTTATTTCTTAAATATCGGAATTAATAACCCAAAAATGTAATTCAATTAACCTCATTTAATTTGAATTTGACAGTTTTATTTGAAAGCCAAACAAAAAGACAAGTACTAAACACCTAAAATTTTGCTAGTGTTTGAGGGGAGAAAGGAGGGCAAAAAAAGCAAATGAGGAGTATCATGCACTGACAAATGGAACACTACAACTGTTTCTAAATTACTCCTTTTGCCAAATGAAAGCATGGAAAGCATCAAGTGTCGTTAATTGTACTAAAGAAAACAGCGAGAAAACAGCTTAGTCTAATCAGGAAACATTTTGAGGGCACAGAATATACGAGTTTAATGTGAAAAAACTACTGTAAACGCCAAATTAGATAGCGAGCGGTGGGAGCAAGTCCGCGCAGCATTAGAAATAGGGGGAACTTTGTATTTGGTTTTACATAAAATTGCAAGAAACCATGGGCGGCGCAACCTCGTGAATAACTCTTTCTATTGTTCGCACCAACACACCAGTTGCTTCATGAACACATTCTTTTATTTCACTTAGGGTGCGTTTATCAATGTGAGAGATAAATGTGTTAGTTAAGTAACTGACAGATATTGCTAACTGGCAGATAAAATTTAACTACAATGCTTTATCTTGCAGATAACTTCTATTTAACACTCAATAAACGTTTTATTGTAATTATCTTACGAATAAAATTTTACCTGCAAGTTAATTTATTTATCCTCACATTGATAAACCCGCCCTTAATGGCACTGATGTACCTTTATGTTTATAAAAATAATTGTAAACATTAAAAACTTCTTCTAAACTAAAAACTACTTCTCGCGTTTGAGCGTGTATCACTTTATAATCCCCTATCAAAGACATGATCCGCCACTGACAAATATAGTCTAACTATTACACTGGAACCTCGTCTATATCCGCGGTCTGGAAACGTAAACATTTACTTACATCCGCTCAAGAGGGGTCCCCACTATTATCCCGTTAGCGGAGAGGAAAGGCCGTGCTACGCGCTGATTGGCTCATGTGAATACGTGCACTATCGGGTGGTGGATGCCGCGCGGATATAAATGAGCGCTATAGTGCGGATATGAATTAGGGTGGATATAAGTGAGCGCGGAGATAAGCGAGGTTCTAGTGTGCTTAAGTAAGTGGGCGTGTACGTTTTTAAAAGCGACTACGACGCATCCCCACCGCTCGCCATCTAACTTGGCGATTACAGTATATCGTCTTTTAATAAAAGATACATTAACGAACAGAAAAGAAAAGTGTTTCCGATAAAGATCTGTCTACACCTTTTTGTATTATTATTATTTTTATGGGGTCGATGGCCGCAGTGGTTAGGCGGCTGACTATTGTTGTGAGAGGACGATAGGTGCCGGGGTTCAATTCTCTGGAGGGACGGTGACATTTTTTCAGAGAGTTTAATCCCGGTTCGACTTGCCATTCGCTGTTGGGAGCAAAGTGATTAACAGCGCGGCATCATACAAGGCGATATGATGCTGTCAGAAAGCCATTTAAACACAACTTACATACACTAAAATACACCGCAAGAGTTGCAGTGATAGCCACACAAGTAATACAGCTTACGGAGTCACTGCAACTAAGCACCCACCACACATTAAAAAAAAAAAAAAATGTTACCTTTTCCACATCTTCTTATCTTCGTCAAATACTTTCTTGTAGAGAACACCTTTACCAACCACTACTACCCCAAGCAATAATAATTCAAATGGATCTACAACGGCGGCTCCCTTTGTCCTTACCAGAAGTGATGTAACTCGAATAATTAACAGAAATGTAAATGGTTTAGTAAGGCTATACAACCTCGAACTCGATGACGCGTTAAAGGTATGATTAGTAATTACATAGGTATCTAAAAGCGAGAACTGTATCATTTTTAATAAATAAAATTACAGACTTCGTACAAAAACAATGCGGAATTTAATAAAAACGTATCAGCAGAAGTTTCGAAATATTTATAGGTACACAAGAGGGACCATAGGAATTGGATCTATTTGATGTGATATATTAACATTATTTCCTTTGTTGTTGGTTGTGTAATGGAAATAAAGTGGACAGTTAGTTATGTTTCTATTTTACTTTAAATTTCATTTTATTAAAAATCTATTATATCTATCCTCATAAGAATAAGCATATAGAAAACGCAGATGCCTACTTACGTAAGTTCACATAATAAATTATAGTTTTAAAGAGAAATTAATAAACAGTGTATAGTCCTTTTTATGTAAAATGGAGGGATCGGAACGAATTAAAAATTAAAATTACCAAGCGGGTCGATGGCCGCAGTGGTTAGGCGGCTGACTATTGTTGTGAGAGGACGATAGGCGCCGGGGTTCAATTCTCTGGAGGGACGATGACATTCTTTCAGAGAGTTTAATCCCGGATCGACTTGCCATTCGCTGTTGGGAGCAAAGTGATTAACAGCGCGGCATCATAAAAGGCGATATGATGCTGTCACGAAGCCAATTGAACACAACATACACACACAAAAACTACACCGCGAGAGTTGCCACGATAGCCAGACAAGCGATACAGTTTACGGAGTCACTGTAACTAAGCACCCACCACATTAAAAAATATATATACAGGGTTTCCACGGCCAAGCGGGACATAGAGAGAATACATAAAATCGGTTTTCGGTGAATATTATCTATGCTTCATCGAAACTTAAGTGCCGTATATTATAACTGGGCCAACAATGAACATTTCCACAATCATAGTACAAAGAAAGTCATTTTAATAAAGCCAGATAAGTATTATTTTTAAATCTATTGCACGTACATTTCTAATAAGGCTTTTAACATGTGTGATGCTGCAAGCGGCCGTGGTATTTTAAATTCATGCATTTAAGTCTAATTCAACACTATCAAATGATAAAGGATGCGCAACTCATCAAGTTGGCACCATCGCTATTTTCTTGTTTTGGCTCAGTCATACCATCGGCACTCGAACAAACTGCCATTCTCATTACCGGTATGGCCATCTAGACATTGTTCCCAGAACTAATGCTAAGAAATGGTAAAGAAGGATAGCTGTAATGAAGGAGGTTAGCCAGTCTAGCTAGTATGGTCGATATAGTTTTATGTGGTGTTGCGAGTAAACTTTGAAAACGAGCGTAATTTACTGTACTTCTTTCAGATTTTTCTAGTATATATTTTTTGTTTGTGTTTGGACATAGTTTATTTTAGTGTTGTATATAGTTTAGTTTAGTATTGTATGCTTTTTATATACTGATGTAAACAACGTCTGTGTATTAGTGTTGTATAATACTGTGCAATAATAATTATAGTGTTAATTAAGCCAGCTGTAGCACACTGTACTATGGAACAATTCAGGATCACAAAGTGTAATATGCTTACATGCATTGATGTACCTAGAATCACATATTTACAGGCAAAGGCGAAATTTCATATATATAGAAAATCAACTGCTGTATATTGTAGCAATTTTTAGGTATTATAAAATTCAGTTAAATAGTAAACTACAAATAATGTACAAATCCAAGAATCAATAAATTTTGAGTTTCATCGTCATATTTTACTCCTATTTCACTGATAAATAGAAACTTAGGCATTACTGAATTTTGTATCACATTAAAATGCAAATATTTATGTAAAATATATTTTAAAAATCTGTTCTTAAATACGCGAATAAAAGTATATCTTGAACATTTTTTTTAAATGTATTTTACATAAATTTGCATTTTAATGTGATAGTATAACATTTTGTATAAATTCAAATTTCCCGCTTATTAGTGTAAATATACTCCTCAATTACAGCTACGCTTCTTTATAACCTCTTACGATTAGTTCGGGGAGCAACGTCTAGGTGGCCATACCTGCAATAAAAATGACAGTTTGTTCGAGTGCCGGTGGTATGGGATGGGCTCAGTAGCCATCTGACGCAGAAGGGGGGTGTTGGTTAGCAGAGATCTTATGTTAAGTGCAGCCAACGACAAAGACAGAAACAGCCTTATGCCGTTGAGTGAAAGAATCTATAAAGAGACGCAAGCTATATGCATAAATGCGTTCCAGGGGCTAGTATACACCTCCGCACCCCACCATCCACAAGCTGAACACTGTAAGGTGGCGAGCCCGAGTGAACAAAGAAAGAACTCGTATCGTCCTGTGTGCGAAATAAGAGACATTGAAATATTTATATGTACTTGTCAGCGACTAATTACGAGTATATTCTATTTAGCGTATTTTTTGAAGTAGTAGATTTTAGTTATTAAAAAGCGAAATTAATTTGAAATATTACTATATTTAGCTGGTTTTTCTATTAGATTTCGATTGTGTTAATTAAATATTTTAAAATTACTAAGTACTGCGAACAGATAGATAAATTTAATAAACCAAAACCGTAATTTAACAAAGTATTTGGAAAAGGAAAAATAAATCGAATTTTTAAATATAAACTTGTTAAAACTAAATGACAATAGAAGTTACACCTTCAAAGTAAAAAAGTATTTATTTTATTTTGTTGTACATAAATACATAAATTGGTAGAGAATCAAATAAATTATACACTTTCTTTAACAGAGAAGAAGAAATTACTTACTTTTTTATATTCAATATTCTGACTTTTCTATGTGGTTTAACACTTTGACTGGAGCTATCCTGACATGATTTTATACAATTCTCGCTTTCCCATTTCAAGCGTCTAAATATATTCATTTTAATGAAGAGATTAAGAACGTGTTGTTCGTGACATGCACAGAGTGAACGAGTATCTGGTGAAAACCAATCTGAACACTTTTCCAGCTTTTTTTTAAATCGCTTTCTATATTTTTGCTAACATGCAAATTGCATTTATGTTTCTCAAAAGATTTATCAAATATCTGTAAAAGATTTGAAATTATTTTAGCAAATTGGTCTGTAGGCCTCTTTAAAAATTGTATGCTGTGCCCACGGGAATAATCCTTGTGCAATAAAAATAATTCATTTTTGTTTATTACATCAGCTGAACCTTTAGTAAATTTTGTAGCACATACTGCGCAGTTAAATTTTTTCTCAACACTGTGTGCTAGATAACCAGCTACATATACATGAGAACATATTTCTAAACTATTTTCATTGAACGTTGTACCACTTTGTAAACTTACATTGAGCTCTGCATCTTCACTAACTGTATTTTCTTCAATTTCTTCATTGTTAGCAACGATGTTAACAGCTGTAGTGCCAGTTTTAATTTCTTGAGTCTCTGTATCCAAAATTTCAGTTGTGTTATCAATTTCACAATTCCCGGTATCTACAGCCATTTGAAGTCTAATGTTCATATTTTGCTGTATTGCTATACGACACTGACGAACTGTGGGAGTAGGATTATACCCTCCTCTGTTTCTAATAACAGAGAAGAAGTTTTCCAAAGGATCTTGATTTAGAAAGCCACATAACAAATATTTTACACCCTCTTCTTTAAGATGACCCCACAACAACAAAATAGATTTTATAGTCCATTCAAATCCGTCCAAGCAATATATATTATTCCGTCTTTTACTGCCTTCAAAAACTTCAATATTCTTACAATACTGTAATCCTTCTTGTAATACGATCTCGGTTTTGTTATTATAAATAGATAATGGCCGCCTTCCAGGATTAGGATCGTGTAAAATCCTACTGTTCAAAGCATCGAAAATATTGTTAATCTTTTCAAGGAACTCTGCGGTATCTAAAGATGAGGAACTAAGAAGTTGTTGAGTTGATGTAGCTGTTTTAATAGCTGCAGCAACAGTATGTGAAAATATTTGAGCAGCATACTTCACTCGCATCTTCTGAAAATTTGTAGGTGTGATGTGATTTGAAGTTATTTTTACCATAGCTCTAGTTGTAGGACTTTTTTTATCGATTTCGTAAGTCTTAGTTATGTCACTCCAAGCCACAGATCTATTATTAACAATAAATTGAAGTTTCGTATTCATAAAATTATTTCTGAGACTTTTTAATATATGAGGTGCATCGAATAAAGTGAATATTTTGTGTCCTTCAATGTCTACCATTGGGTCTTCTTTAGTTGCACCTAACAAACTAAAGGCACGACGATTATTCGATCCTTGATCACATACTAAAGCTATTGGATTAAATGTCAAATCCTTCAGTTTTTTAACAACAAGTGTAATAATTTGTTGCAGCGAATTACTATTTACACTTCCAGCAGAAACAAAATAACAGAAAGGGATTTTCCAATTATATAACAGTCCACGAATATAAAATACTAAAGCAGTATTTGCTAACTTGCTATTCCTACCCAGAGATGCTAGATCTTGATATCCTTCAACAATATCTTCGGATTTGTTAAATTCCAACCGTTTTTTCAATACAATCTCATCAAATAGAATAACACACATTTTCTCTCTTTCTTCCATACTTTTCGCTTTCAAAGACAGCTTTGTTGTTAAATTGGTAACACATCCAGTTCTTAAATTGATAACTTTTAACCAAGTTTGTATTGTTCTAATAGCAGGTAAAGTAAATTTAAGATTGTACAACATAAATTTATATGCTGAAGGTGATTTGTAATGTAAAGAAAGACTTAATTCTTTTTGGGCTTTGGTCCAGTTGGTGCCTCTCTTATGAAATAGTTGCATATCAATAAATACTTTTAAATATTTACTTTTGCCTATTAATAGGTTATTAAGCATGTTACCAGTAGCCCAGCAATACTTTTTCTTTAGTCTATAAATTCGCGATTGCCTTGCTTTTAACTTTGCTTTTAGGTGTCTTATTTTGCATGACAGTATTGTACACTTTCTCTTGAATATGCCTTTGCTAGGAGATGGCATAGCTAGAATACGTTCACTTGCGTTAGAATTTAAACTTATCGTGCTGCTGAAACTTGAAACTCTGGGAAAATGTTTGAATAGTACACTAGTCGATATATCCTCTTCTGAACCAAAAGAAAGCCGTTTCCTTGAATATGTCTTGCTGCTACAACTAACGTTGATCGTCGGTTCCAAGCTCGCTGATGGTTGACAGGGCGCTTGTTTTTCGCCTGCAACATTAAATACTATTAAGTGTAAACTATGGTTTTGTAGGGTGTGTGAAATTAGACCCGTTTTTTTCGAAAATCTGACGGTTGAGAGTTTGTTTGAGATTGTTTTAGTTCTAAACATTGTTCCAGTGTTTTCAAAAAAAATCATTATTGTTGGAGATAATAGGAAAAAACAATTATGCGACAATGTATCCTCCCTGAGCTACTATGATATTTTCGTCTGGTTATTTTTATAATAGATTATGCTTGGCATATAATACCTGTTTTTCCAATTATCTCTATTAGTTTTTTTTAAGTTTTTTTTTTTTTAACTTTGGAACAAACCTTGAATAACCTGGAACAACCATAAAATTTTCGAATTTCCAAAAACGGGGGTCAACTTCAAACGGTAACTTCAAAAGATAAACGAAACAGACACTTTTGTGCATCATTTAAGACACTCAAGTCTGCTTTATTATTTTCATAAACATATTATTATACTTACCTTTTTCAATAAACGCACTAGGAACTGCATTTTGCGTTAACAATTTACGTTTGTTGTTTATCAAAATATCAGTCGGTAAGAAGTGATTTTCGCAAATTAATTTATTTTTTAAATCTGATATCTCCATGAGTGCAATTTTACTGTTGCCACAATTTTTTTGCCAATTCTCAGCTCTCTTGCAATTTTTCGTGGGAAATTTAAAGAAACTAATGTCTTTGTCAATTTTATTATTCTTGAAACAGTTATTATAAACACAAATATGATTAGCTGTGGTACTCATTTCAACAACTTTTAAATAACCTCGAAGAATATTAAGTATCAACTACAACATAAGGGATAATCACACGACACAGCTTAAGAAACAACGGCGGCTCTATGGTAATAAGAAACGAATAGGAAACGTAGAAATGCCGGTTGTTTGCTTGCGACTGAAAAATCTCGGATCCTAGACGCGACTAGCGCTCCTAGTTGTCGGATCTTGTATTGGCTACGCTATTTAACAACACGTTGCGTCTCTTTATAGATTCTTTCACTCAACGCTTATGCATAGTCGAGTTAATGGCTAACACGCTACTAAGACGCTTTTAACATTCTACTAAGAAATCCGGTATTCATAGTCGCATTTTCTGGCTACTAACAGCGTTTTAACTTTAATAGGCTACTAAATCCTTAGTAGCATCTTAGAGCGTGTTTAAGTGCATTTTAAGACTACATAACCAACAAAACAGAACCCGGAAAGTATTTAGTAACAGCTATGTTAAAAAATTGAAATGGAATTTGTAAGTATAAATACATAATAGACAATGTCTAGTAATTATAATAAAAAATGAAACTATTTTTTTTAAAACGTGAACGTTTGCAAAATTGGGATGTTTCAGAGAGAACAGTAATACCTGTTTTAAATAAGTACAAAATTGCTGCATGGGAGCGAATAAGCAGAGGAATGGAAGTGCATGGTATGTGCAGATAAAGTTAATTATAAACACAATTTTAATGATTTTTTATTGTTACGTATCTAATGCTGTGTCCAAATACTCGTAAAATGTGCTGAGAAATGTTTGTAGAAGCGCTATTGAATATACAAATATTATTTATCTAGGTACCTGGTGAATATAGTAATAAATATTTAGCAATATAAGACAAAAAAAGTAGCTGTAAGTAATAAAAATAAGTAGTAATAAGACATTTATATGTAAATAATAAATGGATATATATTATATTAATATGAACAAATAAAATATTTCCATAAATAAACCACACGACATTTTTTACTGTTCGGCTTAATGTTGATTGTAAAAACACCTCAAATAGATTCAATCTTTCCATGTACACTTTAGACTTTCAGATGAGTACCTGTGCTTCCACAACTTCTTGTAATTCTGCTTGTACATCAATTAAATCGTCCATATTTTCAAATGTATACTCATTGAAAGAAACATTTTCTAAGTTTATATATACTTACTTTCTTCTTAACTCAACAAAATAGCGAAATTAATTTATAAAATTTGTAAAAAAAATAAAATCAATTGGACGTTTTTTAAATTCCTAACGGAATTCTAATAACTAATTTCAAATATCTCCTATGTTACGCTAACGGCGCATGATTGCGAACTCTGTTTTCACTGTTGCCATATATTTTTTTCTGCTAAGATGCTATTACTTAGTAGCCAGTAAATATGATGAAATACGCGACTATTAATAAGGAAAGTTAAAAGCATCTTAGTGCGGTCTTAGTGGCCACTAACTAATACCGTACTAACACCCTATTCACGTCGGGACTATGCATAAGGCTGAAAGATGTTAAGAAGACTTAATTTCATATTGTGGAAAATTTGAATTGTAAGTAAAGTTATTTGAGTAAAGTTGGTAACAGTCACATTTAACTTGTGAGATCTAAAAGGGGGATGTCTATTTTATATTTTTTTCTAACACGTCACTACTCCAGCCGTTTTTTGAGTCAGCATGTGCAATTATAATTATTTTTCCCCTAGAAACCGAAACATCTAATGTACACATGTCTGATGTATCACTCCAGCCTTTATTTACAATGTCATATTTCATCCAAATAGCAGATCTTTACAAGTCTTAAGTTAAATATTCTTACCGTCATTACAATAATCTTACAGACTCCATAGTTTTACGTCTGTTATTGATAATACCAAACTTAAATCCATTTGCCCTTAGAGTTCGCCATAATGTACTAACCGAACACTGTATTCTATGGTTTTCCGAAATAAGTTGACACAGACTCTCAAAGGTAGCTTCATTGCGTTTATCAAATTTCTGTATTTATAAGATATGTAATGGTAACGTGCCATCGAAAAAAAACATAATTAGGGTAGGCTATATAAATGGTTTTGATCGTTGCTTTAGCCACTATCACATAATGACATTTATTACTTGACATTTTATTGTAACTTTATAGTTTATAACCTTTATAACCTCAAATTAAATGTCAACGAATAAATGTCATTATGTGGCTAAAGTAACAATCCATTCACATAGCCTACTCTAATTATGATTTTTTTCGATGTGTCTATATAACTCACAGAATTTGAATAACTATTTAACTAATTTCAATTTAATGCACTTAATATAGCATAGCTCTTAAACTCAAATAACTAGTTGTTATATTCATCGTTTTATGAGGTAGGTACATATATTATTGTCGCTACTTACTACCGTGTTATAAATTATTCAATAAATAGGATTAGACAAATCGACAAACAAAACTTATTTGTCATCTACACTGTGTCCCACGACGAGCTTATGCAAAAAGTATCTCAAGCATCGTTTATGGAACAAATCTGAAATTTTGAGCATCATTTTAGCTAAAATACTTTGGGATTCTGCTATCTAGCCGTAATAGCCGTAATTATGGGTTTTTTTTTCAGGATATGGCAAAACCCTAACGTGCTGGAGTTTTTTTGACTTCGGATTCGGTTTCAGTAACCCGAAAGACATGTAGTAAGTATGATCTGACTTCCAGACTGAAGAAACAAATATTGTGTGGCTATATTATTGGCACCTCCATCCAAGAACACGCTATATATTGCGTAGTTTATGTAAATATATTTACAAGATACACTTTTGTGTTTCTTTATTTTTATTTTTATATAGTTCAAAGTCGATTAGGATTAATTAAATAATTATTTCTTCCACCAGTTATTGACATTTCTTACTCTAAGTACTACCCATTATAAAACATTAACATGTAATGTATTTAAAAAATATATGTATGTATTCAAAGAAATTATGCTCGGCCGCTTTCTTTCTGTTTTTTATCTTTCTTAACACATGAATAATATACATGGTACTAGTGTAAAAGTAAAATTTTGACTTGTTATTACATAAAATTTGAAATTTCATCTAAATAGCAAATGTAAGCTGTTAAACTCGATAACTAATAATACAAAATACATGCTTACTACATAAACATTTATTACACCTTATTATAGCCACTATAACATAAATTTATACAACAACGTGTTTAGAAACTGCTAAGGAACCGCTAGCACCACCTGCTAGACCACCCACCAGTCTGCTAACAGCACCCAATGTCGATATGGGAATCTAAAAATAATACGTCATAAAGCATACGCAATTCAAGTATGAAATAGACAAATATTCTAATAACACCTACGTTAAATATATCGTTTACTAAATCGGCATTATACGACTTTCTAACACCAAAAACTCCTGAAGCACTACTACCGTAACTTCCACCATAATATGCACCAGTATCGTAGATTGTACCTGCATCTACTGCTCCTCCAACCACCCCCGTGTACGTTTTTGGATAGACCGTTTTCCTGAAAACAATGACTTGTATTATATGTACTTGTCGATTATGACATTGATGGAAATAGATTAATAGGACTATATTACTCACATATCTGTCAACCAGTCACACAGTTGGAATTCGTTAGAAAGAGCCAATGACATTCGTTTTATAGCGAAAAAATCACGTGTGAATTTTAATAAGTGATAATATTACTCGTGGTTTTATCAATACAGATGGAGTACTGTCAAAACGACTCATTTTCACTCACAATGCTTGCAATTACTACACAAAAGCAAATCTTGTTTATTTTTTTTTGTTTCCTCTTATATGGCAAAATGAACACAATTAAGGGAGTAAATTACGAAAATATCCGATAACTGCGGAACTTACTAATAGCAAACTACCTACATTGCAACAAATTTTGTTCGTGATATAATCTTTTTAAATACAACGCGTGACCAAGATTTTTCTTTGATAAAATTGATTTGGATAATTTGTTCGTGCTTGTTGATCTTAAATAATTTCCACTAGAGGTATCAATATTGGGTATTGATCCGTATCATTTTAAAAACTATCGATACATATATCCTATCGCTCCAAAAGTATCGATCTTGCGAAATATCGATAAATTTATTTGTTTTTTTAACAGTAGTAAATAGTAAAACTATAAAAACAAGGATACAAAGCAGTATAGAAAATGAACAAAAAAAACAAGATCAAGTAAATCAATGTTCCTATAATATATATACTTAAGGTGGCGTACTTGGCCCTCTATTTCAATAACTTGAACTTGATGAGCAAATGTTGCATTTTTATCGAATATATTCAAAATTAGATGGCGCAAGGCTTACGAATCTCTAGAAAAGTCAAAAGTAATGAAATACTTAAACATGCGTAACATTTTGGCTGAAATAACATAGGAAAAGTGAAGATTAGAATATTGGTTGTAATACAAAATATATTATAACATAAATATAAACTTCTCGGAAAAATAAAATATAACATTATATAGTAGAAAGGTATCCAGGGATTCTTGGAACGAGTTTTATTGGTTGCATATGTAGTTTAGAACTGAATGTATTGAGCAGGTATATTTCAATATAATCTTTTCGGTATAGATGCGATAGCCTAAGGCAATAACACCCTAATATTCTATTTACAACATATATTTATGTGTACATGCGTTGTTTGTTAGTCAGGTAGAATCTTTTAGTTCTGCACTAATTCTCTAGCGACTAGCTTGATGTAATAAAGTAATACTGTTTTTCATCGTCTTCCTTAGTTTGGATTATTTTTTCGTTGTAGGTATATAGGTAGTTATTTTAGTGAATAAGGGAGAATATTTTTGTATATTTGTTCCTGTATATAATTGTACATAGTTCTAATGGTAAACCGTCCTTGAAGAGGAACCATAATTATTAATTTCAGGTAAATACTCATTTGGAAGATCGCGATATCACGTCTCAACAGCCGCAAATTGCATGCAATAATAATCACTTATTGAAAAATATTATAGATTCAAGGGTAAGTAAATATTAGGAAAAGGAAGCTGTACTACTTTGTGGTTTTCATTGATGAAACCCAACCATTTTTTATAGAAGAAATATATAGGGATGAACAACCTAATGGTTCCAAAATTAAGGCAATTTTTCCTTGGGTGTTTTTTGCCTGAGAGGATTCAGCAGCTTATGTAGTTAAAGCTGCACACACGCAGCTGTAGTAGATTACTAGGATTAGTCAGGAAACCTTTCTCCACACAAGTTACGCTTATGAAGTATATTCTATAATGGATATAACTACATGTTATATAGATAATTATTATTAAAATTTCCGTTATAACCATCACCGTGTATGTATGTGAAATACTAAATGTAAATATAATAAAGGACAGTAAATTTTATTGTCGAATGAATAGTTATCTGTATTATTTATCAATAAAAAGCAAGATAGATATTTGGGTATTATTTGTCTTTCTTTCTTTACACCCACACCAAGTAATGATTCATCACTATGTATTTACTTATGCATGTGTAGTTGTAAGAATATGTCTCGAAAGTATTGAAATCAATTTATTACTTGAATAAAAATAATTTAGGAAGACCTTTCTATAAAAAAGTATATTTGTGCATACAATCAAGTTTTGCAATTCTTGTGATACTAAACTGACTAAATCCAATAATCGTGATACGCATTATTTTGAAAGCAATATATAACAATAATCCTGTATACTGTTCAAGTTATGTTATAAAGAAGTATGATGTTCTATGACTATCTTTCACGGTTACGGAAAAAGAAACGAGTCGTATGTACGACTCTAAAATTTTTCTTCTTAATTTACATTTTTTAATAAAACATTTAATTTAATGTTTTTCTGAATATCAAAGCAGTAAATTTTGGTGTTAAACTGATTGCCTATACATAGTTATATAATAGTTATCTAATGCTAGTGACATCTAATATAAAACTGGCAAACTGTTTGGACAGATATGGGGCTGTTGTTGAAATTCAGCCCCTAAACTTACTTCCTGAAAAAAATACTGCATGTTTTGAAATTATTTCAATACAGATCGTATCAGTATATTTTTCTACATATTCTAAAGGTAATATTATCAAAATTTTATATTTTTTCTCATTTTTCTCGCAATCAAAGAATATTAAACTTAAAAAAAGATATTTAGATTTACAACAAAGATAATATCTTCAATGTAACAACGCGAAAATACATTTTTAATGTCTAGTTTTTCCGAATACTACGTTTCTATTAATTATTGTCGAACAGCGCCCGCTACTTTACCGAAACGCCACCTTAACCTAAAAGGAACAACAAAACTGTGTGTATAAAGGTATGTAGTGTAATTTTTGCAGAAGTCTTCAAATTCAGTACTTTACAAGATCAAGAACAAATGTGGGTAACTACTCTTTATTTAAAACCATAGACCTTCTCATACGTAAAGTTTCACTGTTGCTCCGGTGGGGGCGCTTGTTTAGTTAAACCCTTAGACACAAGATGGCAGCAGGGCGAAATAAATTTTATTTATTTATATTTATAGTATTTTTATCTATACGTTTATTTTGATTCAAGGATCGATTCCAAGCAATAAAGGATTGATCCAGTGCCATATCGGAACTTCAAGTATCGATTCAAAATATCGTGGATCGAACCGCAAAAGATCGATACTTTAAAATGTCGGTCCGTATCTCCCAACACTACTTTAAATCATTTTGTTATATTTTAGTTAAATATCATCTCTTTAACTCACTGCTTCAACTTTGAGCACTACTTTTCTATGTCTTGGCAAATATTGTCCTGCTTTTAAATTAAAGATATTCAAATTTATTAATGTAGTCTTATTGTTACCAGTATACTTATGTACGAACGAACTCTAATGTAATAAATGTAATAACTACTACAATACAATGACATAACACAACTTTTGAAATTCTGGTTCTAACGAGTTTATCTTGTAATCGTCTCATCTAAAATCCATTACATCTCAATTAGCGTGGTACAAAACGCTCCGTTTACAGCAAAAAACTACAAAATTGCTACAATAGAATAGCATAGTTGGAACTTTAAAACTCTGGCGAGGTAGGCGGTCATATCCGTCTTTCCCTTCCCGAACTAAAGGTAATTATATTTCTGAAACCCGCGTGGTACAAAACTAGTACAATACGATGGCATAAGGGAAATTTTGAAATTCCGATATGGGAGGGCTAGTACTCTACTTAAGATCGATTATATCTCAAAAACTAACGAGGTACAAAATGTTTGCTTTGTGGTACAAAACGGTGCAAAATTAGTACAATACGATGGCATAAGTGAAATTTTGAAATTCTGATATGGGGGGCTAGCACTCTACTTAAGATCGATTATATCTCAAAAACTAACGAGGTACAAAATGTTTGCTTTGTGGTACAAAACGGTACAAAACTAGTGCAATAGGATGGCATAAGTGAAATTTTGAAATTCCGATATGGGGGGCTAGTACTCTGCTTAAGGTCAATTATATCTCAAAAACTAACGAGGTACAAAATGTTTGCTTTGTGGTACAAAACGGTACAAAACTAGTACAATACGATGGCATAAGTGAAATTTTGAATTTCCGACATGGGGGGGCCGGCATGTCCCTGGCTCCCCCATCTAAAATTGAGTATATCTTCTAAACCGGCGAGGTACAACATTTTTTATTTTTGGTGCAAAATGGGCACAAAACTTTAGTCCAGAAAGAATTAAAAAAATCGATTCGGGGTGGGGGGGGGGAGGGGGCTGGAGACATGCAGCCGTATATTGAGACCATTGAATAGGTAGGGAGACGACATCACGTGGTTAAAACGGGTACAGGTTGGCCATATTGGTACTACACTTACGTCAAACACAGAGATTATAGGGTATGTTTGCATTAATTGTTTATTATTACTGTTATATGATAAGTAAAATATTAGAAGACACTAGGGTTTCTTGTGCTCTACGTAGTTGTAACAGTAGAAACAGCGCTGACAAGAATGATATTCGTCTACAATAACATTTCATAGTCAGTGTACGAAACAAAACCAATGTGCAGGGTCGTAATGCAAAAATTTCAATTGGTGCCCCTGTATGTACATAGGTACATAAATAGACTATTACATATTGAGTGTTCATTTTGTCAAATTATGACATTTATAGGCTTTGGACCTAACAGGTGTTGGATGACGTTATTAATCATCTGTTAAGTGGAGGCTTAAAATTATACATATAATTTTCAGTAGTCCGAACCTGGTGAGGCAGCCATATTGGTGCTACACTTAGCCCCGCCCAATGTTGCCGTTTTGAACATATAGCAAATATTCTTTATAGCGTCTCCTTAGTAGGTATACTAGCGCAATGATTGAGGCACTTTACTCTAGTTACTTTACTGATATTAAAGTCACTAGATATACAAAGTACCGAAATATACGTTCATTTTGGATCCAGAAAAACGCCGTAAATTTGAAGTTTTCGGTTTTATTTCTCCAGACTCTTTCATAACGAAATGCCGTGTTTTCATCTTCGTCTTTACAGTAAAGACTTTTTTGTTGTATCGTAAAAAGTAGAAGTAAAGAGAAACAATTTAGTAGGTATGTGCGATCTATGATGCGAGATTATGATATATTATGTAAGTGATGCATCAGTATCAAACAAGCGCAACACAATGGCCGTCACTAGCAACACTACATGGATACTACTAGCTATAACCACCACTTTGGCTCCAAAATGTACTTCTCTCTTTATTAAAAGTGCCTTACCTATTGCGGTACTTTGTAAATCTACGGATTTTAACTGATATTTGATATAAGCGACATCTGGCAAGGGTAAGGTAATCAACGCTGAGCATAACATCTGAGTTACCTCTGCCAGAAAATAAAGAAGTTAATTTTACTAAATTCCCGATAAATTCCTACCCGTAACCACTCACCGAAATATCCTCTATTAAAAACGCGTAAATATTTCAATTTGTGATTGTGTTACAAACTTGTGATTGTGTTTGTTGACAATGCTGTTAAGAACAAACGTGACCTTACCGGAGGATAGAATACACCTTATAAAATTAGCTTAGGTTCAAAGTCAAGGAAACTGTAAAATGGTTCGCCATGTGAATAATACCCATTAATAATAATATCCCCAATAATAAACCTTTTACATTGGAATAAGGGAACGGCCATAGATTTCAACGCCATAGATTTCATGCAGTAATTCAGCGAGCTTTCCATATCAGAACTATGCCAACGATTGAAGAATAAAATTCTAGATCATTTAGTATGAGTATCAATTTTATTTACGATCGTTGCCTTCTTCTTTCCTACGATCAGAGTATGGATACTGCTCTTGAGTGTAACTGGCAAGCCCTAATGATGAGGCATAATATTTTACAAAATTATGATACAAGGCGATTAAAGCTACGGAAATATAATAATTTCATCATTTTACGTAAAATTTACCGTAAATATTTAGTCGGTAAAAGAATATATGTATTTAGTAGCAATGATGACCTACGCGGTGTTCTTGTTTAAATAGGTACTGAAAAAAAATGATTTAAATATTTCGTCTTGTAATTTAATTCCTTATTAAATTTTAAATATTACAACAAATTCTAATAATGACGCCTGTATACTTCGTAAACTACATTCGACTGTAAATGTAACAACTATTCAACACAATATGCACTATAGTAAAAACTCTCAATAATGTCTATGAATAATTTCTAATTTCCACAACTTTATGGTGCAACGATAAGTAAAAATTGTTGCAAATGGAAAAATGCTACGTTACAGTGATAAGAATTACAATTTGTGATAATTAGTTCATTTATAGCAAAATTAGTATAAGCCGGGGTGATTTTTAGCGGCAGCTTTAATGCTAGATTTTCTCTACAATGATTTTTTTGTCTAATTTTAATTGATGTTTTCTCATTGTTTCTACATTGGTTTTTATGGTTTTAATATATGTAATTTATTACAAATTACAAATAGAATAAGAATACAAGATAGATAAGAATTACAAATGAATTGTATTAAAAAGACCACAATACCACCCAGCAAGAGAGATGCTTGTTGTAAGGCTCCCGGTAAAAATCATTCCAGTTCAGTTATGGGCTCAAATTCTCTATTCTTTACCTTATTTCGGTGGTCCTTATCGTCTCCGGGGTGCATTGACTCTTTTTTCGATAATGGTCGGCGGTGCCGGTACCTTAACTCTCTTCTCAACTGTCGTAGGTACCCTAATCGTCTTTTCCACATAAGTGGGAACTTGTATTGTTTTCTCAACATAGTTTGGAATTACTGTGCGTTCAATATAAGTCTTCTGAATTTGCGGCCTCTCCTCAACGATTGTTTCCACTACTCGCGGACTATGTTCTACTACTTTTGTTGCAGTTATCGATCCACCTACTGCACCAGATCCTCCGGCAACACCACCTATAGCAGCGCCAGCTGCGGCACCAGCTCCAGAATCAGCAGTAGCATATAATCCTCCAGCCGACTTTCCTACAAAACAGTCTATGTAAGACACACATATAACAAACTTAATAAGTTATGAAAAAAATTGTGCCTTTAGGGGACACCTTAAAGAGGGGCTTTGAAAATTTGTTTGTTGCCGTTTCAGAATAAATTTATCAAAAGTCGAGTAATACTACTCACTGCCTAGGTGATATTTCCGTTTGTTTCTCTCTTAGTTAGCTGTGCAATATTTGCTTCTAAATTATAGAAATTACTTCTAACTTCTCTGATCTTTAACCCGAGAGAACACGCGTTAGAAAAAGTTACATGAAAACACGCGCACGTTTAAAAAGACCGGGTTGGTTTAAATCACACTGTACTCGGTTAGTTTAATGATTTAAATAAGTTCTATTGTATACATGTATTTATTTACTTATTACAGTGATTAATAAGATAATAAGATACATTTTTATAAAAATATAAACAAAAAATAAAGTAACACTAGAACAAATTTTAAGAAATTTAATTAAGAATTATTCATTATTATGAGGGTTTCCGGGCATTGACCGTGTTATGGTTTGTAATATATTTATACAGTACAAATAAATGCACACAAAATATACAATATAAAACTTGACGCTTCGCCACTAATGTAAGTGGCTTCTCCTGGAGCAAAAGAGTGGGTAGGAAGCACTAGAAGGTCGCGGTAACTCGACGTGTAAACCATGGTAGAGTTGAAAATCTTCGGGTGAAGGGGTTCCATAAGGTCAAGGCAACTCGACGTTTAAACTACGCTAGAGGCAAAAATCTTCGGAGTCGGAGACTAAAACTTTCTTCGCCCCTAACGTATTTTACACGTTGAGTTACCGTGATCTTGTGACACCTTCTCACCAGAAGGTTTTCGCCTCTAGCGTGGTTTCCACATCGAGTTACCGCGACCTTCAGGTGCCTCTTACCTACACCTTCGCTGAAAAACTGCAATTTCAATGAAATGTTGTTGTTGAAATGCTGCTAGACATACACATGCGCTAGGTTAGAAATATAGGATCGGTAAACAGACGTACTTCACTTCAAACACACCTATTATAACTAAAATAAAACTAGTGTAATGGTAACAGTATACCTTGTTCGAAGTATTTCTGGATGCGCAGCTTCATGACCCCTGTACCGGCGGCAGAATACAAAATTTAAAAAAAACCGGTCATTTCGACCGGGGCGCGTGTTCTCACGGGTTAACAAAACATCAATGTTTAATTTCCAAAACTTCGGAAATTGCTTCGATTTAATAGTAAATAGAGGAAGCGAGGACATGCTGGACTTGAGGGGTATCCAGTATGCCTATTCCTCGGACCAGGGCTAGTGATATCACACTAGTAAAAAACTCCAAATGAGCTCTTAGAGAGTGGTGAGCACCAAGGCTGACCCGCAAGGGCAGCAGGTGATGGTCGCCAAGGGCGAGAGCTCATGATACACGTTCCGACTTTTGCGACGAAAGGAGAAGGAAGAGGCAAGAGCCATTGAGGAAGAGATAGACACTATCAAGGCGGGACCATTAACGCAGCTACCTCCGGGACCGAGTGGAAACGCAGAAACTGATTGGCTGTGGGCTTTCCACAGTCCGATACAGCAGGACAGGAATATCAACATTCTTGAGACTCCTGCAGGTCAACCTCCACCATTGTAAGGCGGCCTCTGCTATACTACAAGCATTTGTGATAAGGAAAAACATAGATATAGTTCTTAAACAAGAACCCTGGATCGTCAAGGGAAATGTTAGCGGCTTAAGGATCAAGGGATAGGTACTGATACACAATAACACCCCAGTCTTAGGGCGCAAACACAGTAAAAGCAGGTTTCCTGCTTACTGGCAACCAGCGCAGGTCAGCGCCTATAAGTAATTATAATACTTTCATGCTATTAAATTGGCAATAACACAATAGACGCATGCCGGAGCAGGCCGAAGCTGATCGGAGCTGGAGGGCATATTTACTGCGCCACGTAGAAAGGGATCTGCCTACCTCCCGTATAACCAAGAGGGTCTACCTCCCACACCGGAAGTAAGAGCAGTGGCTAGATGCGGTAGACAGAAACCAGGAGTTCCTGCTCGATGCGATGCCAGTAGATGACAGTTATAGTACCTTCTACAACTTATGCATCGTTGGTCTGATGGCACAAGGCTAGTTTGGCTATGCGACCAACGCACTTAGTAAGATCCAGAGGATTGCCTGTTTAAGCATCACGGGAGCCCTGTCCTCGACGCCGACTACAACGATGGAGACGATCTCGTGGGCATCCTTTGCTGCAGTTCGTGCTGTGGTTTGTGGATGCCTCTAAAACATCAAACGGCACGAGAATTGGAATTTGGAGAGATGGAGAACCGGAGGGCGAGGTCTTCAGCCTCGGTAGATCCCCGTCCATCTTCCAATCCAAAATAATTGCCATCCAAATCTGCGCAGAAGGCATTTTAAATCGCTCCGGTTAATGGAGTGGTAGAAATCTAGTCTGACAGCCAGACTGCGCTAAGAGCACTACAGACTGTTAGGTTTCATTCCGTGGTAGTATTAGACTGCCTTAGGATTCTTGTAAAACTGACGGAATATCACAGTACCGCGCTGAGATGGATGGCAATTCACTCTGGAATCAGAGACACTGAAATAACTGACAAGCTAGCGAGAGGTGCCAGGGAACGACCATTCATAAGTCCAGAACCGACGTGTGGGAGTCCTTACGGTAGTATCAAAGCCTTCGTCAGATCCGAACTAGCTGCTAGGCATTGCTGGAATGCACTTACCGGCATGAGACACTGTAAAACTCTCGAGATCCGCCCGTATGAGAAAAGACTGCGGAAGGCATGAGCAATGAGCAGAGACAGGCTGAGGTTACTCACAGGGATCTTAACCGGTCACTACGCACTGATAAACACATATAGTAAACTCTCCCCTGTGTAGAAACTGCAGAGGTGCGGAGGAAACTCCAGTCCATCTCCTTGCAGGGAGAGGCGGATATACTTTGGGGTCGATCGATTGGATGATTCCGGAGTCAGTAAATTAACTCTCGACCATGTTGCGGACTTCTTTGTCAAGATGCAACCTAGTTAAGAGGACTAAAACGTCACGGGGGCACAAGAGGTCTCTCTTATGGCCGAGCTTGCCTTTACAGTTGTCCCGCCCGTGCAGTCGCAAAAAAATATGTAGGAAATATCTTATTCCGTCTTCAAGGTTGCATCAAGAAACAATTTACAGTGTTATTCACAGAACTGATTCGTTGGGACTTTTCGATATTCCCGGAATACATATTAAAATTTTAAGAATGTGTAGTTAGAGATAACGTCATTTATTAAAAGAATTCTTACACAAAATTCACTTTTGTATGAAACAACTTCAAGATTTTTTTAAACGCTCTACGTTTCTACCTAGTGAGTGAAATATACTAACTCTAAATTTGCAATTCATGCCCAATTCATGCAGTTATTTCTGGTGATTGCAAACACGCTTTCAAAATGTATGGAAGCAAAAAAGTTACAAAAACAAACATACAAGGTGCTCGGATTTCCTAGAGATAATACGGGGTAAATTTTGTATTTGAAGAGATAGAGAACCGATTAAATTACTAAAAAGTTGCAGGTTCTGGAGATCAATCAAAATCAATTTTCGAATGTTACTTGTCATCACGCAATTATTTAAGATTAGATGAGATTTTTTCTGAATGCAATTATCACATAATATAAAATCTTCGAAATTTAAAAAAACGTAACTTACTTATTTACTGGATACGTGTGTTTTTTTAAAGAAATTTCGAAGAGTGTAGGCATACCAAAGGCTAGAGTTTCAGAAATTTAACATAAATACAAGTGTTACAAATTTAAGTTTAAGACAAAAGTTACATTTTATACAACAAATATTGACTACCTTTAGCTACTAGACCTCCTAATCCGGCACCAGCGCTTTGACCATATGGTGTTCCTGCTTCAGCATGTAAACCTCCAGCAGCTCCACCTCCCAATAAGCCTCCTAGCCCAGCGGAAGCATGATATCCCCCAAAGTTTACTCCTATATTTCCACCATCAAATGTAATAGGAGGTTTCTGTAAAACAAATTTATAATATATAATTCATAAATGTATAATTTAATAATTGCGAATAAATAATTAAAACACTCATTTAGTGATAGATTTTATGCACAAATTCAATCTTAAAATCCAAATTTCTAAAGAACGATCTGGGTAAATGTCTTAAGAAACGTGCAGCTTATCCATTTTCTTTATTTTTTTTTCTAAACACTTTAAGAAAATTTTACATGTTGGATTCACAAATTTTAGAAATTTGGTTATTTTTACGTTCTTTAAACTATTTTTTTGCATTTTATTTAACATTTTATACTTGAAAATTAAGAACATTTTCGTAATTAGGTATATTTGTTATTACCTTGAAGCAAATAAAATGCAGTGCTATAAAGTAAGACTTTTCGTAACCAAAACGGGTAAAATCGCAACATAAAAATAAATATAAATATAGGTGGAGCGTATACGACAATATAACAAACGTGAATGAGCGCTCTCGACATATCTCTGACTTAAGCGCAACTGCAACGGGATTCTGGTAAATATATAGCTCCATCTTTTTCTTTTTCTTTTCCTTTTTTCTGTTTTCCTTTTTTTTTCTTTTGTTTTTTCTCGTAGTATCAAACAAACATATCTATGACAGACAATAACAAGAATAAGAGGAGCTTAAGTAGAACATGAATATCCACCCTACAGTGCGGAATATAACGTCGTTATGGGCAAGTTCGCAACAAAGACAATTCTTAAACGAAATCAGAACATCGTTAACTCACTATTTCCTATGCATTTGGAACGAGTTGAGAAAATGGAGGACGAAATGCTGAACATATCCCACTATTTAACGAAAAAGAATTGTCAAAATCGACAAACTCTATAAAACTGGAAGGGCGGCTTAACCAGACGGAATCGGTGGGAAGTTACTCCTGAAGGTGTATAATCGCTGTCTAAAGGAACCATATGTACTACTTACGGTCGCTACACAAACGAGATAGAGTCAATCTTGATTAGAGATTTTTCGACTTTTTCGAAAAATTTTTAATTTAAGTCATGATGTGTTAGTGAACATTCTGAAATTAAAATTATGAATAGAAAAATCTTGACGTTTCTGCTAAAATTCTTAAGATTAATGCATTGCGTACAGACTGTCAAAAATGTTATTGTCTTTTAGTACAACTTCAGACCATTAAAATACGTTTTTCTCAAATAGAATGACCTATTCTTTTATATTCTAAAGCAGAATTAAATTCTATATCGAACTGTATTAGCGCTCCCTATACCTATCTATAATTAATTTATTAAGATTTTTGATAGTCTCGAGAAAATTATAACACTTTTTTAATAGAAAGCCATAGAAAGTACAGTAAACGTTTTTATTAGTAACTATCATCATCACCCTTCAAGTCTGATATCGTTGAACTGAATTGATTTTCACAATAATAATCTCACTTTAAATAGGGGATTTTTCGTGTATCAGTGGCGTAAATTATGTCTGTTGATTATTCCCTCTCTTGTTAAATTTTGCCTCGTCAATCTAAATAATTTTTTGCAGAAAAAGTGGGTTTTCCTGCATTTTAATTATCGTAGAACCTGTTCGCAAAATTCCTGTTTTTAACAACGTCACCCGGATGAAGTTGTCGAACTAATGTGAACGAATAGTTTTTTTAATAGCACAGAATGTTAAATGTAGATAATTAGAATTTAATTCTGCTTCAGGATATTGAAAAGAAGTCAGTCATTTTATTTGAAAAATTTTAGTTTTAATAATAATTGAACTTGTATTAAAATATAAGGTCGTTTTTAAGACAGAAAATGTAAAAAGTTTGTTACTTGAATTACATGTAATTTTACATTACATCAAGTTGATATATACAAAATACAACAAGTGAGTTTTTGCGTCCTACTTTCCGAGTTAGTATTGCCACTGAAAATACAGAACTGCATATGCAGTCCATGCTACTGAGTAGCACTATAAATTTTCAGCTACCCGCGAAAGTGCTAAAAGTATTTATACATTTATACATTTTTATACATTATTACAATAATAATGTATATCTAATCTACTAGATATAAATTCAATTCTACTTACTACGGCTCCACCAAATGCTACGAAACCACCCCCTGGCGCTGCAGATACCAACCCAATTAAAAAGGTAGATATGGTAAGCACATTCTCCGCATACATCTGAAGTGAACATTAAATAATTAATAATTATGAAAGTCATTGCTTGCAGTTGTTTTGAAATATATACAGGGTACCCGGATTTAGTAGGGACAACATGGGTAACTTTTTTATTTGAAGACATAGAGAGACGGTTAAATTAGTAAAAAGAGTAGATTCAAAAGCTCACTAAGAATCCATTTTCAAATTTTACTTGTCATGCTTTATTTGTTTAATATTGAAGAAAAACTGAAATCTTCTCATTTCTTTCATTTTTTTATTACTTGAGATATTAAGATGCGGTTTGAAGCAATTCAAATTGTAATCTAAATACTTTTATTGACGCTTAATAAAGCAATTTTTTTTGCGCAAATTTTTAGGAATCTCACCAAACCTCAAAATTTTAAATTGGAACCCTGCAAATTTTGCGGCTCTTTTAAAAGGAGATTTTTCCTGAATACAATCATGTATCGCACGATATGGAAGTTATCTCAAAATTTGGAAAATTAAACTTATTTTGATTACGGGCAGACATCACAACTTTTTGTTGAGCACGTTACCTGTGAAAACAACACGGTTGTCATGATACGAACCTGTCAGAAGTGTCAATGTTATTACTTCAATTTATAACGAATAATCTTGAAAAATACGATGTATTTTGTACGTATATCAAAAGTTTGAAAAGCGTAAAACCATTTAATAACACAAATTTTATGTGTGCTTATTATTAATAACCTCATCTCACCTCAAAATTTTTCATTTGAACTATGCAATTTTTGTTGCCCTTGTAAGAAAACATTCTTTTTAACCAATTGTTAGATGATATGGTAACTCAATTTGAACTAATTCGCATGGTAATTTAAATATTTAATAAATCAAAAATACAACTGTGCTACTAAATAATGACAATAATATTAAATTGCTCAAATAAATCACCATCGTTTACAATGCAAAGTTGACACCGTCTCTGAATACTATTTATTACTTTGTGGATAATATTGGGTTTAATAGTGTTAGATGTCTCAAGTATTGCTTCTTGCAATTCTTTAACATATGTAGGACCATAGATTTTATTTTTAACATTAGATACCCCACAAAACATATCAGAAAAATTCAAATCAGGTAATCTTGCAAGCAAGCAGATATCGTGCTTTTTACTATAGTAACAGATACTGTTCTAACGTCACCGTGAAAGTTACTGCAGTCATAAGTTACGATGTTATCGTTTCCTGTGAGATGGTATGCCTTTCTCATAGATAGCATGATAAATAGAAAGTTGAGATTACTTCCTAAAGCGAATAGGTGTAATTTCACAAATTTTTAAGAAGTTTCCATATCATACGATACACAATTGCACTCAGAAAAAAATTACATAGTTCAAAAGAAAAATTTTGAGGTGAGCCATGTGATGACATCACGTGGCGTTTTCGTTTGTTGGCGTGGTCTCTCCCGCTGTTCAATTAAATTTTAATAATTGATTTTAATATGTGACTTAGTTTTTATTAATACTAATTTTAATGTTGTAATGCTGTTGAAAATGTTTTTGAAGTTACATCGTCAATGTACACTCTTATCTTAATTCTCTGATGAAGCAACAAATAAATTGCGAAAGCTCAGAATTTGAAAATGTGAGTCTATTGTTGGAATCTTTGGCTGCCATATCCAAATTCCCAACCTAGTGAACTTAACGAGTACAGCCTGTACTTCTCTTCAAAATTGTATATACATAGTTTATATATCCACATGCAAACGTAGTGCCAGGATCTATACATTAAAAATACAACAGGACGTTGTTCTTTAAAGCAAGCTTTGTATTTTTATAATAGCAATAAATAATCTAGAATTCTAACGTAATAACATAAAAAAACTAATGAATACCACATATAAATACGAAATTTTTAAAGTTACTATTATAGACCAGTCAACATCTAAATTATAGCCTCCCAGTTCATGGTCTGATTAGTTCTGCAATGCCGTATATATAGGATTTCCATCGTGTTAAAACCAAAATTACTTCCTCGCTGCCAATTTAGGTTTTCTAAAAGTATTGGCAACTCATCAACCAATAAAATCTAAGTAAACATCGCCAGTCTTTAAAAAACAAAGGACCTATAGCATGCGAACCAGTTACTCCAGCTCAGACGTTTATCGAGCGCTTTAATTGTCAATTTGATGAATCCCGTGTGGGTTTTCTTCCTTACTTTCAAAAGCATATGATCGGTGAAGTTTGGAGCATCCCAAATCGTATTCAAAAATAAAATTGAGAATATCGACCCAGTTTCAATTACAGCGATACTTTTTTAATGATTTCTAACAACGTTTAGAAACTGGTTTGCTTCATTTGTCACATATTAGTAAATTTCTTTACGGTTTGGAAGTGCAACATTTCCTATTTATCGAAATATCTCCAATAAACTTCAAAGTGCTTTGAATAGTGAATTTCTCTGTTATTCTGGATAGTAGTAGACATTTTTTGGTATTCGTCCAATATAAACACCATATTAATCAATTCTTTTGTGTTTCGGAGCTGTGGGTGTGACTGTAAAATGCAATTAACTTTTCCAACTAGATAGATATTTCTGATACTTGTAACTGTAACTAGTTACTTTGAATTTATAATGTAACTGTATTCGTTTTACCGTTACTTCCCCAAATATTTATGCCACTATAATTGCAGTATAAACAGTTCCTTTATAACGTAAACGTAACTGTAACCACGGCCGCTGTGTGCGGGCGTGCAAGGCGTACAGCGCACAAGGGCGGCATTTTCAAGGGAGCGGCATCGGCGACAAAATCATATCGAAAGGAAAAAACAAAACATGGTCATAATTTGCATGTCTACAATTGTACAAGGGGCGGCCTAATCGGTATTCCACGCGGGCATTCAAACGCCTAGCGGAGGGCCTGATGTAACTGCATTAATTCACCTTACTGAGTAAACCGTAGTAGAAGGAGACAATAAATTTATAATAAAAACGTTGCACCGACCACAATTGTTGTTCATGGAACAAACACAATTGGAAATCTTACTAAAATTAAAGTAAAATGAACTTTTGTAAGTTCGATGATCATTCGCTTGATCTTGTATTGATGAGAAAAAGGTTTGAACGTATTTACAGTTATCGGTACTTAGTGCGTATTTCATTAAAAAATATATTAGAATCTACTTGTCACTAAAATTTCAATCTATAATAGCGTTGTTTTAATTACATTGAAATTTTAGCGGGAGATTAATTTTAAAGTGCCTCTTACAGAATACACACCGTTATAGTATTAGTTTAACCGCAATTTTGCATAGTTTTGTAGTTATTATTTTCTTAACTAATTTTGTTGTATTATTCATTACCACAAGTTTTTTACTGCATATGTACATATGTACATACAGTGTACCGAGTACTATTTGATAAAATAACAATAATCTATTTTCACTCTTCCTGATGGTTATCACAATAATAACCATAATTATGCGGTATAATTTCTTACAATTGTAGTATATTTTACTACGTATGTATTTCTCTTACAATTAGTGATCAATGGTTGACGTTGTAGAGCACGTATCTGACACATGATACGAGGCTCACATTTAACAATTCGGCAAGAAATTCAAACATCTCTCATTCGTTTACATTTGCACTGTATTATTAATATTATCTGATATTATATTATACATACCTATATGTTATGTGTGCCTTTCTTTATTTTATGTTATTAAGCACCAAGCAGGTGAAACGCATGCTCCTTTAATTACTACAAATTCAATATATGTTTTATTTATCCCTATTCCGATTAAACATTAAAGCGTTTCGATTTTACTATTCCCCGGTAGGGTGGAATCCAACCAAAGCCGATTCTAGACAAATATGGATTTCAGTAATATTTTAAAAGTAGTAAGTGGTAAATCAGAAAGTTCAAAATACAGAAAATTTAGAGCGACTAAGGCCAGAAAGAAAAGATATAGATCTAGAGTGGGGCGGTTGTAAAGCATATACCCATGGAGGGGAATGTTTATACAACCAGCCTGCTCCCAGATTATGAAGAGATGAATACGATACGATTCAATGTAAGTATCTTTGTTAATCAGAATAGTTTAGCTATCTTTCTATCTCGCTTCTTCTCGTATTAGCGGATCGTATCGAGTGTTCATAATCCTACCCCTGATCAGTGCTTTTAGTTACCCGCACATATTTGTAGATGTCGCTCAAGTTTACGAATGAAGAATCCCTGCTTATCAACGGAGGTTAGTGATGGTATGTTCTTCACACATGTCATACACATGTTTTATGATTGTAGATTTGACGCGGTGATATAGTTTGTGCTGTGAATTTTTTTTTAGCATTTTAGTGATTTTTCTTGTGAGATTTTGTAAATATTTTTGTTATAGGTTGGTAAATATATTAATATTTTGTGTGTTATTTAATGAATATAGGATTACAACAAATTTACCCTCATAGTTCTGTTTTTTTTAATTTATATTATGAATGTATGATGCAATAGATATTATAAAAATTTATAGCATTATATATTTCATAATTTTATTCGAAAAAGCAATTAAAATTACTTGCAATAATTTTAATGTATAGAAGAGGTACCACACGTCCGTTTACAAGGTTTAAGACCACTGGTAGGATGCTTTTCGTACATTTCACTAGATGGCATGGAAACGACAACAAATTTATACACAGAGATTCCCCTGCGTGCATATACGGAATTAAAGCCCGATGGACACATACAAGAAAAACTTTAAAAGGTAGTTCTCTCTCGTCGATTCATATGAGTTAAAAAAGCACGCTGCAATTTACAAGTTCAACTTTGAAAGTCGAAACTGTACAAGTAAAACTGGTACATGCAGTATTTTTTTAATGACAAGTATGAAAAAGCTACAAGTCGCGCATGCGCAATTCGTCAGAATGCATATATACAAACTGAAAAGAAATAAAACCCATTACTTTACATTAAAAACTTGTTTGTGTATACGGACTTGTAAAGAAAAGTTTTAACATAACTTTTAAAGTTTTTTCTTGTATGTGTCCATCGGGCTTAACGCATTGGCAAGCATGTTATTCCTCCTTCCTCGCTGTGAGTTTCGATCGCCTCTACTGTCGCCCCACCTCTTCCTTCTCTTTTTCTCTGGCCCTAGTCACTCTAAATGTACTGTATACTTTATCAACGTTATAGAATTTATACAAAGCATTAATTAAATATAAACACAACCACTTTCCTTGTCTTCCTCGAAGATCTTGAAAATAATTCGCGTATGATGTGATTGAATGAACAAAACGATTTTATCCAGAGTTTTTATTGACCTACATGTGGAAATATTTCAGGAATTGAAAGGGTTTTTAAAGTACAAATATTGAAGAAATGATTGTGCAGTTTTTTTTAATTAAATACCTACGGCCAAATCACAGTGCGATCACGGAATTAAGTTTGAGGATTCAGGTTCCCATAGGTATCGATGTTGAAATTAGTTGATTCAAAGACAACAACCTCAAAATGACCGGTACTATTTTAAATATGATCACTAGACTGGGTTGGATTTGTTAGAAAAATTAACATTGAAGTTGTCCATTAAGGTAAAAGAATAAAGACATGGTAATAACTTATTACTATGTGTAGTACCTATTACTCACGGCAAAGAGCGGCAATTTCCAATGCAGTGCGGTGAAGAACATAGAGGAGCGGCACGAAAAGTCGAGCGACCGTATCAAAATACAATTGTTCGGGTATTATTCCACTGGTCGTTGTGAGTGCTTATTAGCACACAGATACTTAGAAAATGTCGCATTTAGGCGAGCGTCGAAAACGGCTATTTCGAGGAAACTAGAAACGTAATAGCAAGTATTGCGCGGATTTAGAATTCAAAGGCAAGAGAACTGCATGTAAGATGCGACAACTATTTAATATGTACCAGTGGGTGGAAGTGTGAACGCCTTCTAGAAAGTGTAAAACACTGTTCTGCAATCCGTGGCAAACGATCCAGCCAACAATTAACATTTAATATAACTGTTTGTTTTATTCTATGTAATACACCGTTCACTTTACTAGACCAAGAAGCATTTGTCTCCTTCTGGAGCAAGTATTGAGATTATACATTACCAAGTCGGATATC